>PTEX01000029.1:2907538-3182966 GCA_003342815.1 Eudromia elegans
TTTTTTTTATGATATAAACATCCTMTCTGTCTTGCGATGCAGTTTGACATCCATTGGGCAAATAGATTTTGAACAGAACGAGTACAGGTGTTAAGACTGCCAAGTTGTCTGTCTTGGGCTGCAGAAGTCAATTAYGCTGCAGCTGCAGTGGTTTAGAGGGAGCCCGTAATAAATCCTGCTCTTGTGTGGGTGAGTGCTGGAGTCAAATCTGTCTTCTGTGTTATGGTTGCCAGGATTACAAATGATCCTGAAGGGGGGAAAAAAAGTGGGGATAGCATCAGTTGCTTTTGAGGTTATAAAACGTGGTGAGTGGCTGGTGATTTTGATGCTATTAATGGGGTAYGCTGCAAAATTTAATTCTAGCTGACTTCCACAAGCAGTATTTTTTATTTTTGTTCTCAAAGTATTGTACATAATAGAATAGTAGGAATTGTTGGACATGTTCTAGGCTTTTTCAAGTAGTCAAACAATAGTTAGTCATTCATGGTGTTTCTCCAGTTTTAYAAAGCAGTGTGATGTGTAAGAGAAACCATGTAATGCAGTTCCCCCAGTCTTTTGATGTCKGTGACCTCGGTAACAGCTGCTAGGCTGTGCCAAACAGTGAGGAGTGTAATATTTGTGGGTGATAATGTGTAAAAATAAATAAAAGCACTTGCAAAAATTTTCCATGTAAAACTTCCTCGTTGCGAKATTTTACAAAGTGAGCTGTTTTCCAGTGTTGCTTAATGTAATTTCCCTGCTATGCTATCAAAAAAGGTGATGGACTTTTTATCGCACATCATCAAAATATTCCATTCAGTGAGAGCATTTTCAGCAGATTCAACGCAAAAAGACTTATTAAATAGACATAACTGATTTCAAAATCCCCCTCATGTTCATCTGCTTTGGAGAGGTGAGGAAAAAAATTTCCAATGAGCATCAAGACTTTCCCCCTTTTTGATCCTTTCTGCACTATCAGTCTCTGACATTTATTTATCTTTTTAACCTGAGCAAATTGTATATATTTTTCTACCTGTTTTTTCCTGGATGTAGAGATTTAGTGAATACTGGTGTTTTTGATACTCAACATATGGGGRGAGTAGATTTTAAAAAGTTATCGTTAAAGTTTATGCATCTTTTGGAAGAGCAYAGCAAAGTATTGGTGTCATTTTCCSCAAAAGGTCTTTAAAGTTTGTTAATCCACCTTTCACATAACGAATGTCTTCCTCAGAAATGATCCAGCCCTCTGTTTCTATTGCACTGGCTRTTTAAATGTCATATTTTTATTTTAAAGAAAGTAGATCTCTGAGTGCTCTTTTAATTTTGTAAAATTAAATTTTAATTATATTTGACTATAAGTTATTGCTGAAATATATTAAAAATCATTACGGGCAATAATAAGAGTTGATTTTGAGGGAAAGCAGAGATCATTAGGTCATCATACCCTGTGTTTCCAGGATCAAGACTCTTGTTAATGGAAGTGTAGAACTTAATGCAATTTAAAGCAGCTTTGATGTGTGCTGAGGGAGACTCCGTATGGACATGCATGTTTGGACATGTGCTGTCTGCAGGAATGTTGCACCAGGAGGTTCCTTACATACCCATGTTCCTAGGGCATAAAWATATACCTGAATGAAGACAAAATATGGAGCAGGAGACCCAGGTGAGGCGATGCCTCCCGTTCCAAGTGCTCCTCCCCTTCAGTGTGTTTAGCTGCATCCTTGGGATGCTGCAAACCTGAGCACTTGTCTTTTGGAGTCTTAAGGATGGCCTGTTTTTGCAATAGGTGATATAATAATTCAAGATGTGCAAAAATTYCTTGTCTCTGGGTTTTTCTGACTGAAATGAGGAGCAATAGGTCTGAAAACAAGTTTGCAAAGGTGTCAGGGCTTCACTCTCATCAAGGAGAATTGCTTCTGCAAWATTGCACAGAGCCGACTTCATACATAGATAATTTACTCTGAGATTTCTAATGATTCCACTGTTATTGTGTTTATTGAAGTTAATAGATACTGTAAAATGGTAYTGAAAATGCAGAATTATCTCGCAATTTAAATTTTGCCAAAGCAATTTCATTTCTTTCTYTCTCTCTGTTTTAATGTGTTAAAAATAATATCCTCCCGTTTGCCATTGTTAACGTTGCGTTTTCCTAATTCCAAGTTAAACCAGACTGTGGGGTTTATAGCCATAATGCTTTGTTTATATGTTGGTGCTAAAAATACTTTCTAAAAGGGAAAAACAGAGCAGTGACATTGCCTATATTAAGCTAAGTAATTTTAAAAAAATAAATGTATAAGAAAGCTATTTATTCAAGCCCTTCCAGAGAAAGAACTATTTAAATTTATTTCCCACACTAGGAATCTTTGCAATTGAGCTGCAGAAAAGATAGTACTCAAAGAGCAGAAAGTGGAGTGCTTCCACTTATGAGAACGAACAGCAGTCTTATCACAGGACGTGCTTGCTGTAAAATGCAAAATTTTACCAAATATTGTTTGAATTTTTCTCATCTGTGAAATATTTGAATAAAAAAACCCCAACTTATATGAGGCTTTATTTTTGAGAGCCTCTGGAAGGACAAAGAAAGTCTGAATTATGGATAGACACTATTGCTATTCAATAAAAGTAATAGTGCAAAAGTCTCTAGTAAACAAGCAAAAAAATCATACAGCCCATTCTAATATCAGCACTGTCTAAAGCATGAGAAGTTATCCAAGTTTTACAACTGCTGGTTATCTGTTTATACGTTCATACTGTTGCCCTTTATTGCCTGGTTTCAGACTTGCTTAATTGATTCATTGTCCTAATAAAGTAGGCTGCTAATGAAGATTTTCTTATCTCCTGGAGCCAGGACTTTTGAAGGAGGTTGCCAGTTTGGTCTGGCCCGATGCTTTGAACTTCTGAGTGGTGTGATGTGCTGCATAGTGACAAAGGGGATATTTTAGGTGTCTGTAGATTTCTTTTTCATTAGACTTGGACAAATAAAAGAGGCTGAAATGAGGCAACAGGTTGGAGCTCTTAGTTTCAGAATCAGAGGAAGGAGAGAAATCAAATGTATGGCTTGGATTAAAGAAAAAAGTTTTTCTTTAGTTTTAATCAAATGGCTTCCATATCAGTGTGCTGCATAATGTAAGAATTAGTTCTCCTTTTATATATCTGCTTCCTGGAAAACCCTGATAACAGATATTTTTAGAAGACTGCATTCTCAAAATAGCTTATTTTTTAGAGTTCTAAAATAACATTTATGACATTATGTGAATTATTAGGAAATGTTTTACAGAACCAAAAATAAAGAAATAATAAGGATAATGATGACATTGTTTCATCAGAGGCATGCTATAAAAAAAACCTTGTTCATTTACAAAGAGATAATGGATAGCATATAGTGTTTATCATTACAGAGACATGTGATATAAGATTTTTGTGCTTCTTAAGATAGTGATTAGATGTGCTAAACTACTATAAATGGTACACGCTGCACCAGGCAATGTGTATTTTGTGAACAGTACACACATTACAAAATGTTATTTAAAATATTCCACCATTATCTGCAAGCCTTTAAATGTCGAGGATGAGAAGACCATATATTGTGCTCACCCCAAATATAACAAGACTATAAAGTCCCATTGCGTCTTAAGTCACTGACTGTGTTGCAAAAATCCATCTGCCAAACAAACTGCCACCTCTGTAACCGYAAGCAGTGGTGCTGACTGCTTGGGAAACAGGGGGACTTTGCAAATAAACTTGTCCTTGAATGCTGCCTTCGATAGCATTTTCGTAGCACTAAAAATTCCCATTTGTTGCTCTAGTGCCATTGAAACCTTATTGAAGAAATTCTGCAGGCAGCTACGCTTCTGGGAACGGCCTTTCCGGATGCACCTAGTTGCATTAGCAATGTAAAGCTATTGCCTGTATGTGCTCTGGGTGCTGGGTTTGYTCTGGTATTTAGTTTATAAATTATCCAGCTGTTTGGAGGGCCGTGTTGCTCCTGGGCTGCCCTTTGCTGGCATCCTTCCCTGGATCTACCTGCAGAGGAGGTTTATCAATGTTTTAACAGTTTCTGTGTAACTCGAAAGGAGAACTTATTTTTTCAGTTAGGGAGAAGTGGATGGCCAGGAGATGCAGCCAGTGCTGCAGAGCTCGGTCTTTGCCGTATTCTGCTTTTCTAACTGCAGAAAACATCACAAAATCTCATGTCTCCCTGCGCTGCCGAGGCCAGGCAGGAGAGAGGAGGGTCTGTCTGCCTGGCAAGGAGCTTCCAGGCTGCTGCCATGACCCAGGCCTGGGGCAGAATGTTCCCATTGCTGCTTTCTTTCCCTCTTTCAGAAGAGGATGAAGAAAGATATTTCTAGCAAGTATTCAAGCAAGCAGCTTAACTGCTTTGGAGCTCCGAGAGTCAGAGATGCACCTGGAGACTTCTCCCAAAATTCCAGCCTTGCCCAGGAAGACAAGTGTGGGCAGATGTGGTGGCCAAGGCAGCARATACCTGGAGCTCCCACTGGAGCATGGGGATAGAGGGAGCATGGTAGGAGGCATCTGGGAAAGTCTCATCAACCCTGATCTCGGTTTAAGAGGAAGGGATGCACTGAGGGCCTTAATTTGGTTCATGTTAATTTTCTTATAAACTCCATCTCCTTCCAAGGCCACAACCCGTATCACGAGGACTAGAAGTGCTCTCCAGCTAGCTCCGTGCTGGAGCATCCATTGTTGCTGGGCTAATAAAGTGAAAATGAGTTACAATAAAAAGCATGAGAAAATCATTGTGCTTTTGAAAACAAGCAATCTGTCACCTTTATAACATAAATAACCATTCTTCTGTCTTGAAATCATACCTTAAGTATTTATTAATCAATTAGCAGGAGTTTATCTACACCATGTAGACAATCTTGGAATTATTTGCAATTATTCTTCAGAAAAATGTTAAACCGTCTGTGATTTGGTGGCAGGTTCTATGGATGGTGGTGGTGTGGAGTGACAGATATCATGGATCTTGATTCCTGCCAGGCTATTGATACTGTTCTGTGGGTCAGAAGAAAGCACGGCCTGTTGTGAAAACTGGTATTTGCAGAGGCAAACTTGAAATCTAGCCATAAACAATATTAAAACAGCCCAAACCRCTTTAAAATGTTAATTTTTCTAGTCTAAAAAAAGACATGTAAATCTARCTATTGCGTTCTCCATTCAAGTAAGGATACAGTGCACAAGATGTAGTAAATCGATTTTCAATATTTACTGCGCTCAAGCCCCTATAGGTACTGGAAAGATGCCATAATTTATCTCTCATCTCTATCTTTATATCACACTGATAACTATATATGCAGCCCCTTTTATACTCCTTTGCATCCCAATATCTATCCATCTTTGCGCTGGCTGGCTATGTGGCTTKTTGAAAAGTAGTTAAGTAGAAATGCTATTTTATCCTATATTGACRCTTAGTGAATCCTGCTAGGTGTTATTGTAGCAATATTCCATTGTATTTGCTATTAATGAAGCATTTTTGCTTGTGTCTGAAGSTTTCTGGCCTCCTTAGAGGTCTAGCACACCCAGGACATTTGCAAGTTGCTGTTTGTCAGTAGTTCTTGAGTAGGATAATACAGAACACAGCTGCAGTGGATCACTAGAAGGGTCTGTTTTGCTCCTCTGGTGTCACAGTGATGATTGGTCAGGGCTATCGTATTGACAGGAGCTGGAAGCTGATGTGCAGTGGCTGGAAACACGTAGAGTTCCCAACGCTTTGAGATTTGAATTTGCAGAAGACTCACAGGATGGTGTCCATATATTTCAACTGCAGACCCATAGAACAAAAATTATGTGCAATTTCATCTTAATGCATGAAAAATACTTGTATTTTAAGGACATTAAGAGCTCTGAGTAAGCATATAATTATTAAATATTCACAGCGTACAACGTTTAATGCGCTCAACATTGAATATCCCAAAGAATAATGCCATAATTATAGCTCTCATAATAATGATGTTTTATTGTGGTTTCCTTACTCTTTTTATACCACAGTTGGTATAAGCTTTTAAGCAGATGCCTCAGCTTGCCCTTTGCAGCTTATAGGCAGATCACTGCTGTGTTGATTCTGCCGTCATTGTCACTTATTCAACAATCTCATTTTTCTTGTACTGTTTTGGCAGAGATGAGGCGCAGAGTTTTTAAACTTCCACTTTCCTGCTACTTACTTGGCTGCTGGAAGCAAAGCTTAAGGCTTAAATAGGAAGGCAGGCATATCCTCGATGGTAATACGTTTTTCCTCTCCCTGGTGTTCTTGAAGCAACTGATTATTTAAAGAATGAAACGCAGTCAGTGTAAGSACGCAAATAAAAAGACCAGAGTAAATTATAATTTGAGTGTAATTTGAGAATAAATTATAAATTGAGTTTCGTTTTTAATTAACAGTAGCTTAGTTTCCATAACTCAAACCTCTGAACTGAAACTTGTCTCAGATGCAGTTCTTAATTCAGAAGCTATTACAGTTTTTAACCCTGTAAACATTTAAGCACATGAACGACTGACTTATTTAGTMTTTATATTACAATGATCCCCAGAGMGCCCACTGTGAATCAGGTTTCCGTTGTGTAAATGAGTCTTCACAAKAGTGAAGTTTGTGAATTTTTTATTTTCCTATATGATGAAAGCCGACAAATGAATGCAACAAGCTGGGGAGAGCAGAAGGCACAAGCAAGACAAATTCTGAGCATTAGTGCAATAAACAGCAGTCCCCAGTTACCGGGCTGTTTTCAAGTACAAGCCATGAAAGGTTTCTGTGTTACTGCCAGGAAAAACATTTGTGATTCAGCTTGTGATGCATTTGTTTATTGTGGTCAAAGGGTTAGTTGGCCCCTGAAAGAAGGAATAGGAAAAAAAAGATTGGTTCTGAGAAAGAAAAAAAAAAAAAAAATATATATTATTGGCCAGGCCGTTATTTACTAGAACAGGTAATGCTGCAAGCAGAGGAAAGGAGGTRGCTTTGCTTTTCTGTCCTGACTGAGGGATTCCTAAACACCACTTTTCRCTTGCTTAGAAAAGCTGTTTCATCTATCCCGTTTCATTGCACACACTGCTTCCTTAGCCACAAAAGACAAAATCTCTCGTGTTAGATTTCAGGCACTTTTAAAGCCTCTGAAAGGCTGATGGTGAAAGAGTTGTTATGGAGGTAGAAGTGCAGGAAAAACTCRGTGGAGCTGCAGGGCTTTCTTTCCCAAAGCCACCGAAGTTTAGATGCTAACTGAAAGGGATTTTGTACCTGGGAAATGCGYTGGAAGTTATAGAAATAACAGAGGAATAACATCTCTATGCCCCTGGCTTGGAGAAAATGTAAGGAGGGCTTTGAAGAATAATGTGGTATATTTTACAGTAGCTTTCCACCAGTCACTGGAGGGGGGAAAAAAGGAAGCTTTCTGGAAGATATATGGAATGGTTAAAGAATATTATATAGGTTGTGGAAGAATGCACTTTATATGCGTACAGTCACACAACTCTGCYATTTGTGTTTATAAATGCAAGAGGATTTGGTGAGGATTTGGCCCCGCAGCGGGGAAACAAGATGCGCTGGTCAAGGTAGGAGGCCCTGGGTGAGGGAGGGAGATGGGATGTAAGATGCAAATCTGGAGAGGAAAAAGCCTCATTAGTTCTGCTACTCAGAGAACAGCATGTGTGTCTCGTTAGTGTCAGGTGCTGCTTTGCAGTGCAGCCTGTGTTTGCACTTCTGAAATAGAGTGTAATAGAGTGGCTGTTGTTTTAATGCTGACTGCTTGGCCTCCACTGCGTTTTACCCCATTTCAGYTTAACAACCAGCGTGCATAACTTTGCATTTGTTGGACCTACAAGTAGATGTTTGCAGAAAATCATGCAAATCTGGAACTATTTGAAACGCAGAATTACAGTGGTGCTTCAGCAAGTGGTTTACGTCCTTTCCCTCTAAGTGGCTTCCTGTTTAAAAACAGTCCTAAGGACCTGCTTTAAATCTGTATTAAGTGGATGAAGTAGTTTGAAGGCAGTCGGAATTCAGGGTTGTGGGGTTGGCTCATCCATCTTCAGGTCACCTTCGCCTTATCCTTCACCCTGCTGCAGGGTCCCATGAGCGGGTGCCCCGGTGAGTTGTCTTGGGCTTGTGTGGTAGCCTGAGCAGGGTGGGTGGCATGTTTGGGGTTTGCCACCCTGTGAGGAAGGGTAAGGTGGGAGGGAGGAAGAGGTTTCACTTGTTTCATGTCAAGATCTTGAGTGTATCTCAAACCAGAGCTCCAAAATTATCTATAGAGCAGCTTCGTTAGGTCTTGAAATCTGGTTCTGTAACAGTCTCTGTCTTCACCTGTATGCCATTGGCTTAGGGGGGACACTAGGGAATGGAATTTAAAATATCAGCTTCAAAACCTCAGGCTGTTGGATGAGCCGGAGGAGGAACTCCAGCCGTCAGCGGGATCAATCAGGAAGCAGATCWGATGTGTCTCCCGAGGGGCCGCTCCGTAGGTTTCAGTGTGGYTGTGTGTCCTCTTGTGCTCGTTCTCAGACGCCACTAATCATTTGAAAATAAGCTGTGCGCTGGCTTGCTTTCTCCCCAGTGGTCTCAGTCACTTGTCACGAAGTATATAGAGATGATGCATAAACTTACCCGTATTGAGCAGCTCGGAGCTTGTGTGTGCAGCCCTGCAGTTGTTTTAGCTTTAAGGAAAGAAAAAAAACCCCACAGTCCCTGGACAGATGTTCAGCTTTGGATCCCTGTTAGATATGGAACATGTGCTCAATGTGCTTCTGGATACCCCAAAACACCAAGCTGCTCTTGAACCTCCTTCTTGTCCTTTGTACAAAAGGTTCTTATTGGCAAATGAGAGCTTTGCTCACTAAATACTACCAACCTGCAATAAAACATCTTTTAATTGGCAAATAACCATCTTTTTATTTCATGACTATTGCAGAGTTAATTACCCTCGTCTCAGGTRATAATTTCTCCGGTAGTTTTCTATGATTCAGGAAGGGCTGTAGAAGAGCCAAACTCATGACTTAACTGCTAGTTTTCTTTGAAATGTATGAAAACAAATCCTACCTACCTGCTCTCTTCCTCTCCATCTCCTGTTCATTAGGTCTGTTTTTAAGGCTTTGTTCTGAAATTGGTGCTTCTTGCTCCCTTTGGCCTCATTTGCTCTGGCTGCCGTCTGACCGTTTTCTGTCATTCTTCTGCATCACATTTTCTGCTTGTCAGAATTAACCTGCTAACTCCTATTTCCGTAAGCAGAGTAGCCTGCAGCATTTATTTGAGCAATGTTTCTGTCCCCTATTATCTTTTGAGTTTAGTGACAACAGGATTAAGAACTTAAAGTTAAAATCTAAAAGTGAATCTAATTAAAGGGACTGGCTGAAGGGGCTGTATTTTTTCGTTCTCATTAGCAGTCTATTCCTTCTCCTTCCCTATCTCCCTGTTGCCTCCATGCTCAGCTTGCAATAAAAGTTGGTTCTTGAATKTGAAGTGTATTAATGCACCTGGGAAAAGTACCTACAGGAAGGAATTGAATTTGTTTCTATCTCACCTGAGTAAGATATAATGGAATGTTTCATTGTTTATCTTTACAGTAATAATCAAAGGATGCTTCCAACATTTATAAGAGTTATTAAAAAAAAGATAATGAAGCAAATRTACGCATTTGGTTATTTTCAACTGGAAAACAATCCCCTATTTTAAGTTTATATCCCTGCAGCCAAGCGATAAGGGYGTTTTAATGTCTTCATGCATCTATCTTCTGTTTTAGTGCATTGCAGGATTAGGGGATGGCTGATGGTGCCGTTACGTAAACGTGAGCAAGTAGAGAGCCTTATTACAGCCAAGTGGATAATAAGAGTCAGCGACTGAAGAGATGCAACCGTTGTCTGCTGCCCATTAACATGGTGATGGCACCTGGATGAGGGGCTCTTTGGGGGCAGCGTTTTGCCAAATCCCTAAAATCTCTGCAGCAAAAGTGTCTGCAATAGAGAGGGAAACGTCAAGACAGATTGCAGTGAAGACTTAGGGGGGCATCAGGGGGGTTGTTCCAGTCTGACTCTTCTGAGGAATTCCTTGCTTTGCCAAGGTGCTGGGTGCTCCCTCCCAGCCAGGGCTGCTCCTTCACTTGTGTTTTCTCAGGATTTGCGAGTTCTTCTGCCAGGTGACATAGAGCTGAGTGCTGCTTCTGCAGTGAAAATAAAAATGCTCTGCAAAGCGTCTTGTGGCCATAAAATCAAAGGAACAAAACGGCATCTACTGACAGCAACTCAGTGTTTCATTTGCTTGCTCAATAGGCACGGTGTTTATGGATCAGCCAGCACCCGTAAACCAGGCAGGCTCTCAGCTGCACCCTCTCCATTGCTCTTCATTAAGGGCAACGTGGGATGCTCACAGCTTCTCTACTGGAGTTGAGGTTCTTCGCCTTCGATGCTGCCTCGGGGAGTATTTTTTAAGTGAAGTTGTTGTCGTTCCTCCAAAGGTCTGACAGGGTTTACTACGTGGGTTGTGACCTTCTGACTGACTTAAGCTTTACAGCCAGAAGCCTTGGATCTGTGTTGCTGCTTCACCACGTGGCAATTTGTATCGTTTGACTGGGAAGTCAGATARGCAGTAAGTCATATGAGCATAACCAGGTATTGATCTCCAGTGATTTAGAAATAAGGGGAGTTGATAGGTAACCTGTCTTCCTGTTTTGGCAASCCCTGACAAGCTGAAAGCAAAGAAGACCCTTGGTGACCTGATGCAGCTTTAGTCATGTATTATTTACAGTCCTATTGGCTACCAGACKCTGCTCTTACGCGTTTTGGAGTCAAGGGCTGTAACCTGATTTCGAATACCAARTACAAATGTATCCCAAAAGGCAGCTGTAATTCCTTATGTCTAAAGGCAATCTTCCATAACATTGCATTTTAAAAGATGCTGATGTACACATTGAAGTTTTGTGGATTTTAATATGTATAGTAATACTTTGTGTGGGAAGAAGAAATCTTCATAACAAGTGTACTAAAAACACATGTCTGTGGAGAGCCCCTCCTTGTCATTACATGCAGATAACCATGCCCTGATATGTTGTCTGGGATGCTGGAGAAGGGGATCATTAAATGGTTGGGTTTAAATATAACTACAGCTCCTTTTTCAGTCTGCTATATAACCTACACCCTAACTTGGATGCTTTCTAATTTTTAGAATTCTTTGTCTTTGCTATGCCACACTTGCTTGTACTTTTGCCCCCTACTTATGACTAAATCATATTTCTCCCCATTTTTCCTCCTGCTCCTTTGATCTTGTATTATTTTTTAACTAGTAAGGTGTAGAAGATACTTAACTGACTAAATAAAATGCTATAGGTTGAGTATTTTCTGGTTGGTTACTGTCCTCTGTTTTGCAAAATATTCATGAGAAATCATTTATGAACAGAAACCATGACAAAAAAAAAGTGATATCTTTTGTAATTTTTAATGAGGTCTTCAGTGTTCTGCTTCATATGGAGTCTATAGTAGACACGTCTGTAACTAAGTGCGTCTGTATTCAGTATGGATTTGTAGAATTAAAATATAGGGATTCTGCTGAAAGTGGTAGTACAATACCATGAGTTACTAGAATGGTGTTAGGAAAGCAGTACTTGCCTGCCCAAGATGTATAATTCAGGAGATGTTAAAGCCATTGAAAATGAGAAGGCAAGAAGTTGCTTTGCCTAAAGTCATAACAAAATGTCTGATAGTCAAACTGCAAAGCAGGAGGGAAGAGTAAAGAGYATTACGACTTAGCGCTTACATAATCCTCTACATCTTTTGAGTGCTAGTGATATTAACTATTTAAGCCTCTAGATAAATTTTTCAGGATAAAAAGAAATACATATATGTATTATCCTCCTTCTCTCTTGGCAGAACAAATAGACAAAAAGGCTGAATATCTCACCCAAGGCAGCGTATCACTGGCACAGCCTAGACATGCTTGTCTCCCAGGCCTGTGCACAGTTCGTGCTGGGTAGCAAGAGGGTTTGTCTTACTGGTGTGCAAGCAGAAATAGCTGCATGGGTTCCCTATTTTGACAAAATGACTGAACACATTGTCTAATAAACTAAAAAAAATCCATTTGCAGCAATAGCGCAAACACTTCTCTCAGCAAACTGCAGAACTATACATGGATAGTGTTATATTAATCTAGGCTGCTAAATAATTATCTTTCATAGTAAAACTCATCTGAATAAATTGTTCTATCTTTACCCAGCATGACTGTTTTTCACACAAATGACAGCAGTAGGGTTGGATGCTTTGGGTCACTTGTGTTCTACCAGATCCCTTGGTTCTGYTTAGGGGTTTGAGACTATTAGAGGAAGAATTAATGCGTATGGAAAATAATGAATGTTAATTTTGGAGCATTATATCCAGTGCTGTTTCACAAAACAGGTCTGTAGTAAGTTATGGCAGTACAAATTTTCCCAAGCCTTGAAACTTGCCCATTTATTTGAATATATTTGTATAACRAATGATGTTGAACAGATAGCTTGTCCCTGTTAGCATTTCTCTGACTTGTAGGACTATTGGGATAAGTTTGGACGTAATTGTTTTGTGAGATGAATATATGTTTTCTGGACTAGAAGTAAATTGAAGCTATTGCCTCATCAACTGTAAGTACAGTCCTCCTTAGRTCTTCCACAGTGTAACCATGTCATCGTCACTGGAGTGCTGCTACCARTAGGCATCAGGATGATAGTTAGATGATTTTTGTCAAAAAATCAAAATCTGACTCGCTCAATGTATCAGTTYTCTATGTGTTTATGTACATATATATCGATGTAGAAGAATTACTTGACTCAGATGAGAAAACAGGTCAAACTCAATTGAAAGAGAGACTTGTTTTGACTCTGCAAATTGGAGATTTTTTTCCAGACTCTGTAGATGCTTCATTGCTCCAGTATGGCCACAGCCTCAAATGGGAGATGTGGGGGGCAAACAGAAACAGCTGAAGGCAGCTTCAGGAACTTTATTCATTCGAGTTTGGGAGCAAAAAGTAGACAAAGTTTTGACTTACATAAAGTTATTTAATATGTTAAGAGGTTGAAGCTTCCTTTCTGTCCCTKTTGAATAATTGATCATGTTTTCAGTGTGCCACCCTGTGACATGGACATACCATTGCTAATTTGCTTCATATTTCGTGCACCTCACCGTCATGGTTCGCATTCATCTTTGCTTCAGGTATATATCTGAGCGAAATAAGGATATGAACATACATTCTTCAACAGGAAGCTCTTTAATACTTGACTACAAACCACAACATTGCATACTGTTACGCTGACACATTTTATCAGAAGTGAAGATGCAGTTTCATAACTATGACTTTTTCCTTTCACAGTGAAGAGGAAAAAGTCAGTGAAAAGAAAAAAAAGGAAAGAAACTTCAATAATGAATTCAAGAAAAATATCAAAGCGGAACCATATTCATGTCTATTTGTACCTGAAAATTGGACTCTGAAACTCCAAATGAGTACAAATAGCCTTTGTGCTTGCTGCCATGCAGTCAGTCAGCTGTGTAGATCAACAACTTGTGATACCCTCTACCTGCAACGTTTTGCTTAAATAAGCCATTTATGTTTAAGCATTTCTCCTATTCCTCCTTGCTGTGGTTGCTAGCTCTGTCCATAGCAACAGGCAGGGAAGTTGCAAGTGGAGTTCAGTGTCTTGATGATGTGCTAAACGGGGGGCAGGAGGGAACGGAACAGATTGCACACAAATGCCTTGAATGCGGTAACAGTTTTATAAGAAGCGACTTGGGAAAATTAGCTTATTTTATTCTGAATTTTTGGCTCCTATTGTTGAATGGGATGTATTATTTTGATCTTCAAAGTCTGGATCTTTCCTTTAGTTTGAGGACTGCCATTGTGAGMGTGGCACTTCCAAGCAAATATTCGTCAGCATGGTTCACTAAGATAACACCTGAGCACAGGCATGACAAGGGCTGGTAGCAGCTGGGCTAAACCTTTGTTTAATARTAATAACAGTAATAAAAAAAMCAAAGAYGTRGAATTTTCCGATGAGAATTATATCACTTGACTTGCTTCTGGGTGAGTAGCATTGTCTCTAGAACAGTAAGTTGTCACTATGAGAATAATTTTAAATATTTATTTAGGATATATGCATCCGAGAGTCTATTTTGGGAACTTCCAAGTCCACAAAACAAAGGTAAGCTTTTCCAATGGTGGACTGCTAATTTTTTTTAAAGCAAGATACAATCCTTCTTTGCAGCAGCCATATGCATAAATGGAGCCAACTTTTAGGACTTGCCTGATTTTAAATCAATATTAAAATAATCTTCTCATGAGTGCTGTGTTTTTTAGATTATTCTTTGGGCTTAGCGTATTTTGTCTTCTGGAGTGTTTTATTCTTCCAATGATATTTCTTTTTGCACACCATATTTGTGTCAAATCATGATGTTATTCATTGCYAAGGCATCTGCCAATGCCATTATTCTCCATCTTCTACTTTTGCAATCAGTTATTCTATCTCAAATGCAATATCTTGAACTTAGTTTTACTAAATGGCAGATCTCAGTATAGCTATAGACTTCCAGGCTGGTATGCACCATGGATCACGCTTGGAGTATGATTTGCATACACCTTTGCAGCAATCTTACCCTTATTTTATCTCAGACATGTTTTGCATAATGCTTTCTTGAAGAAACATGAAAAATAATGTCAATAGCCTTGTTAAAGCAAATCTTTGCAAGCTGAAAAGCCACATCTAAAAGTAGGGGTGCCAAATCTTAAAAAGAAACCCGACGCTCTCCTTTGCTCCTGGAAACCTATCTGCCCGTGTTGCGTAGAGAAGCAGAGATATTAACTATTGCCCGTGAAATCAGTGCATTGATTTATATAGTTTTACCTAATATTCATCAGTTGTGTCTATAGAAAATATTTTCCAGGTTTCAGATATGTTATTACTGTAAATCAGCAACCTATCAATAAAAATTTTTAAGACTGATGTGTGATCACAGTCCATAGTGCTCTCTTGCTGTGCTCCTACTCTACTGTAGCAGAAACACATGCTCTAGGGGTCCTGATAAGCATGGACTGTTAGCAGAAGATATRTATTTAAATAAAACTTTGATGAATCTTTTCCCATCAGAATGGAAGGTGCATGACAGATGAACCCTTCTCTCTGTTCAAGCTTTCGGTACCTGGAATCAGGATTCCACTTCACCATCTCTATTTTTATCAATGATACAGCTGTATATCTTTCCAAAGGAGCAAATCCATCTGGGCAGTCCTTGAGTAATTACATTGTTAGGACTCCATAATCTCTGCATTTCCCAGTAATATCACCATTACTGTGTTATCTCTGGCTTGTGGAGGCAGATTGGCTCTCGTTATGTGATGCGAACAAAAGTTTTTAAAGGGGAGCTGGGATTTTCTAGTTTATCTTGTAAAGAGGGATTTGCCTGTTGCGTTAGTTGGGGGTAACGTTGGCAAAGAGGCTTTGTGAAGGCCTTTTTATTAAAATGTTGCACGCTGGTTCATGAGCAGATGGCTGTCTTTTAAGAGGCGGCTTAATCACGTTACTCTATGGCTTTTATGTGGTTACAATGATGCATTTGTAAGCTGGTATTATCTTTTTATTGTGTCATCTGGTAACTAATAACCTAAGAAATATCTAACTTCTAAGAGTTATCCACTTATACCATGGAGTAGATTTTGGTATTTTCCATTAATAATGGTGTTTCTTATGAAATCCATCTATTTAAGATACTGCAGAGCATGTGTGCAATATTTTCATATATACTGCAATTTACAGAGCTGGAAAAGTTTGTTTAACTGCAAAAATATTATCCTCAGTGCCTTAGTGATGATACCCACTTTAGAAAATCTTTTATTTATATCTAAAGGCCTGATCCATGTTCCTCTGATGTTAATGACTTCCCAGTAATTTCCATAGGCTACAGGTCAGACTTAGAGAGGATCTTTCCATGCGAGTTGTTTGAAGTCCTTGGACAACTGACAGTTCAGAAGGCTCAATTAAGAAATCCCCACACGTGCCTCYGTGTGTGGTTCTGGCTGAAATAAATGGAAGTCATGAAAACCTCATTAGGTGCCTGTCTGTGTCTCCAGATACTGAAGTATTTGCACGGACCCAGTTCTCTTATCTCCATCGTTGCTTTCTTTTCCCATCCTGTCTGATCATAAGCTATGTCCCTTTCCATTGCTAAGGAGCCCTGAAGAATCAGTCTGCTTCCTGAACTTGCCCTAGTCTTGAAAATAGCAATCCAGTTGAGCTTGTTATTACTTGAAAATAGCAATATTTATGTTTTTCRTAAATTCTATACTGAGTATGAATTACTGACAGATCAACTCCATCTGCTCCGGTTGTCGTCCTCGAGTACGTGAGTAAACTGAACAGCTGGGATTCAGATCTTCCCTAGAACATCCGTGTGGGGCTGTCATAACTGAAAAGCGATAGCAGACAATGAACACAAACAATAAATGCAGGCAAATATGTTGAGCCAATACGAGGGCAGCCTGTGCAGCTGTTGTGCAAGAAGTGGCTGCAACCCCGATAGAGGCTGGGCAGTGAATCTTGAAATGGTTTAGAAACATTGGAATTAATGAGTCCTCAAGATGTGAATAATTCATTTTCCTGATGCGCATGGCTGTTTTAGCCCCTGCTTACTGTAAATAACTTCCAGAGCCTGCAGCCTCCCAGCTCAAGTGTTTCATTCTATACCTGAGTAACTGAAATTAAAGTTTTAAACTTATCATGCTAAGTTGAGCGTGGGATGTGTAATGCTTAGACATATATTGCAGTGATCTCTGTCAGTTGAGATATACATACTTAGTATCACATAGTCTTTGACAGCTCATTACGTTTCACCCATAAATCCGTATTCCAATTAATATTTTTGCATATTTGTATTCAATAAAATCTTAAATTTAGAGAGGCTTAATAAATGCATTTTAAATGTCTTTTGCTCTTCAGTAATGCATAATGAGTACAATGGTTCCTTCTCAGAGCTTCAAGCCAATTTAATCCAGTAGATAGTTAGCAGCGTGCATCTCATTGGTGTTAAAAGATCACTATTAAAACTTTTGGGTACGGCTGCGGCTAACATCAGAGTAATCCAAAATACATTTTAGTATTTTCAAAGAATCTTTTCAACGCTGCTTTTCTTAGAACTGCAGAAGAAATAAATGTAGGAGTCGCTGTCTTTTAATATTAAATTATTAGCACTTCTTTGGAATTTTACCTTTATTTGCTTTATCAAATGTCGTATTAATTACATTTTATATATGCACACTCTGTAAATCTATCACACATTTTCTTTGATTAATTCTGTAAGTCAGGTAAGCTAGGACAGGTTATTCAATAAGGAAGAAAATTTCATATTGGTGCAGTCCTGATCGGTTTTAATAAAAGCTGTCAGTTGAGATAAAATAAACAAGATCTGCAGCTGGTGTACAATGACTGACTTCAACTGACTTGTACCATTATCAGAACTGAGAATCTGGCCTTGAATATTTTTGTATTTATTGGTAGCTGCTAATAGCTTTATCAAATTTCACTGTTCTTTGTATCTGCATTAGAAAATCAAAGTGATATGAGTAAATCAAACGTGGCATTTGAGTACTATTCAAGTAGAGGCTGTTATCTTCTCACTGTCATTTTATGTGCCACCTCTTATGTATAAAAACTAGTGGGCTGTGGAACTATGAGTGCAGCTGAATTCGGGGGGCTTCCCATCAAGTRATGTGAGCAAAGGTAGGAGTTTTTTATTCCCAGCCTTGCATTCAGATCACTAAGTTCATGCCTGTCCAAGTGAGCATTAAAGTATCGGCTCTTTCCTCCACAAGCTTTCTATGGGACTTAACATGTTCTCATTTTATTTTCGTGTGGTTTTTTGAGCTGCTCGTTTCATGTCCAGTTAAGCCCTGAAACTTTAACATCTTGCCTCTAGACTTAAACCTTTTTTCTCATATTGTCAAGAAAAGACGATCCAATATGTGTGAAATGCAAAGTGCAAATGGGTARCGCCAGCCTACAAGGAAGGTTGTGGAGACATCTATTAAGCAGCAGCCCTAGGCGAGAGTAAGCTCGTATTAAACAGTGACATTTATTGACTCCTCAGTACTACACCAACACTGACTATAGGGTTGTGCTTTTCTACCTGCTTTAGAGTAAATACCCTTTTTTTTCTTCCCTCCCTATCAACACATGGCTCTTCATCTGCGTACGTTAATTAGGCTCKAACTTATCTGTGTTCGTTGCCTGTGATGTTGAGATAATTAGTGATGCCATCAATACAGAAAGTTTACCTCCTAAGGTTCTATTGCCTTTGATATTCCCTGAGCTCCAGATTTTAATCGGCAAGCTTTCTGGAAAACTGTCTTGGCAGCAAACTGGTTTTGTCGGGATCATCAACCATAACGTTGCAGTTTGCAGGTGATAGGTCTTTGGTGTTTGCCATTCCCTGGATAACTTCTTACTGCTGTTTAATGTTTTATTTTTTATTTTATATCTTGTAGCTTTCTATATGTTGCCATAAAAATTCTCCACAATCTAAACAGAGAAGTCTCAGAAATTTTAAAGAATTTAAATCATATTGGTGAATGTGTTTGAAACTGGAAGGCTGTTTAGGATAGCCAAGCACCTCACTCTAGATGACTGATGAACATTGTACAATTCTGTCAAGTCTCTTGCTAAGCAAATAGCATTCTTCTGGTTTTAACAGAGTCTTTTACCTTCCTAAACAGAGCCATCACACTGGAGAATCAGCTGGTGGTCCTTGCAACATCTGCAGCAGATGCAGGAGGCTACTACGTCCAGGCAGTTAATGAAAAGAATGGCGAGAACAAGACAAGCCCGTTTATTCATCTCAGTGTAGCAAGTGAGTATCCAGCTCCATGAAAATACACTGTGATAATCAGGTCATAAAGGTGTTCACAGAAGTCTGCCCTTTACAAAGAACCTTGCTGGCAAAGGATGTGTGATTGGRGGAGGTCACCCCTTCCTGGTTTGTTTGGAGTGCGTTAAATTCCATGTGCAATCAAAGCAACAGAAAGATCCAATAGCACCTTGACAAATCAGCCTTAAGGCTGTTTGATGGTTTATTTCATGCAATTTAGGTAGATGATGGTACCCCTAGAGATTTGTCGTGAAGTCATGATCGTAATTTCTTTTTAATGCAGGGTTTTATAATGCATTGTTTTGCATTGTGCATAAGTAAACAAGTCACTCTTTTGAGAGTAATTTTATTAATGGGTCTATTCCCAGTCTGTGACATTATTTTTACCTGCAGTTATCACGGAGTCCCAGGGAGCATGCATTTCATTATTATTTCTTATTATTTTGCCTTGCAAAAACTGTGTTAACACTTAGCATTGCAGACGTGTTTCATGTGTAGATCTTACAGCAGAGGAAAACAAGAAGTGTCAGAGCAATGGGGTCGGAAAGATGACTGCATACTAAATACATTAATATCATCATTCAGCAAAAATGTAAGCATGTGTAAGCTATTGTAAGGTGTTCAGCAAATATGTTTGTATGATCAATCAATATTATAAACATAGAAAAAGAGGCAAAACATTTTGTAAGACCATTTTGGTAATGCTATTTCTAATGTAGCAGCAAAGCAGAGATTAGGTTAGTCTTTTGAGCCAGTGTGGAGCTTTCTGACTGTAGAGGTAAGAAAGGGACGATTGGGTAAATTGGGTGTGACATTGGCAGCCTTACTAACAGGCTGCTCTGATGGCTTTGATTCCCAGAAGATGCAAAATTCCCAACTGTGGAGCAATCAGCATGATGAGCTGCCCAAGACCTTTTGATCTTGGAAATCATCGTTAGGGCTGAGGGAGGCCACATGGCTCAGACCTGTGGCATAGCAAAACCTGGGAGCCTGGCTTTCTAGCAAATCTGTGCTGTGAATATGCTCGTGTTTATAAAAAGTTCATCAAAAGGAAGATTTTTCCTCTGAAACATTTCGCTTGTGACAAAACGTGATTTTCTAATAACATTTCTAATCGGGTATCAAAGATTGTTAATGAACGCAGGGAAGCTCTGCCAGGGCAATGCGGGGTACGTTGTGTAAGATGCCACTTAGGGCAGGATCAGACACCAGCGACAAGCCTCTTTTCTGGTGGGTGTGTTCATAATCACCTGCACTTGGCAGCAAGAGGAGCTTTTCAGGGTTTTTTTTTGTTTATCTTTCTGAAGGGAAAACATTCCAAATACACTTGTGAGTTTTGGCTGTACAATGAGATGTAGATTGTAAACATTATTACTTCTGATCGTGTATGAATGGGTTTGCTAACGTTTTAGTAATTTCATTTATAAAGCAGGTTTGTATTGTTTGTATTATGTGCCCGATAATATACTTCACACTGTAATTTCATATCTTAATTAATGCCAGAAATAGTCTGTGATCATGCATGCATAACAAGTGCTATGCAGAACAGAAGGTAATATGGGCATATGGAAAAGAAAACATTTAAATGCATGCAGACTAGCTACCGTGAATGCAAAGTCTAACTAGAGTGTGAAAAATAGAAATGATTAAATGGATAAAAGAAAATGAAGAATGAGGCAGGATGGAAAGCCAGATATGGATTTATTTGTTAGGGTGGATGTTGGCCAGTGAGGTTTTAAATTGCCTGCATGACAGCTATGATTCTTAAAACTATGTATATGTTGAAGAAAAGCTCTTGGTGACAAGGCATTACAGGATCTGTAAAGCAAATGAGATTAAGGTGGTCGTTCTGAACTTAGGTCTGAGGAGTAAGAAAAGTCAACTTATGTGATACCTTAGATAGAAGTGAGTAAACCTGCTGGGTCCAATATCAGAAAATAATCAAGCAAAAATATGGCCCTGAAACAGCATGTGGGGGATAGTTGCAGAGAAATGATATGTTTTGGAGGAGTAATAATGAACTCCAGCAAGTAGCTGGAAACATCATTCTTAAAGGTGCTTCCAGGTCTGGAAGACACCACGTTGAATTGCCACTGTCTGGATTAGATCAAATATTAAATGTGATGACACAAGTCAGTTTCCTTCAGGACGTGTGTAAAATAAAACCAATAAAACCCCAAATTTAATAGACCACATTAATTAAAAACAAGCAAGTCAGACTCTAATAAACAGTGGCACAAGTAAAATGGTCTGTCAAATCTCTGTGTGAGCGCGTTATATATTAATTATTGAGTACAGTCTAGCTACATGACTCGGCACACATACTGCCGCTTTTATCAAGGACAGAAGGAAAGAAGTCTGTAGATGATTCCCATGGCACTCATCCACCTTGAACACACTGTTAGAGAGATGCACAACCTATTATTCCTTGAAGGACATCAGAATTAGATTCTCCCCAGCCTTTAGAAAAAGCGAATTCCGAGTCAAGCCTGACAGCTGAGAATGTCCTGAGATTCAGTGCCTGCTCGAGGCCCAAGTACAAGACTGATACCAGGAGAAAGGTATGGGCCATGAGCAAGCAGAACGTGAGCTATAGGGCCTTATCTTGCAAATATTAGTTGCAACCACAGTTCGACACGTTGACTTTAAAGAAAGTTTGGGTGATTTCTGGAAAATGTGCTAAACTATCCTTTGATTAATGGCATTATTTGACACACGTTGGACAGGACCATTATCACATGTTCTTACGTAGAACGTGTTTCAAAAGTCCAGTTTCCAAGCCACAGCAGTAAGGAAATCTATACAAGGGCTCTTGGTATTACAGGTGACTAAAGATACTTCTAAAGATACTACTTCAGTACAGCCCATAGCTCCTGGAGTCCAGAGAGCACAAAACCTTCAATCCCCCCATGGCTCCCAGATTACAAGCAAAGTGCACAGAAGGTGAGGAACATCTTGAGAAGAAATCCGTCCAGCTGATGTCACCTTTACTAGGTCTGGGCTCACTTTTATTCACAATCTGAGGTTGATCAGGCATCAGAAATGCTTAAGAATGTCAGGATTTAAGAAAAATAGAGCTTTAGGTCATCTGAGTATTTTTAGGTATGAACTCAGATGTATGCTTTGCAGTAAAGATATATTAGGCAACAGGTATGGTCAGCACCTGGGAAAAGTTGAATACAGCCCAAGTACTCAATCAGTATTGTTTTTCCTCTGCAGCTGAGCTCCTGGCTTGGTAAACACTGGTGTTTGCCTGTCCTCTAAAAATCATCTGTCTTAATTTGAATGTCCAAGTCACCAGAACAATTTGTAGCATAAGACTCAATGAAACTATTCTTGACGATAATGGGCATTTCCTCCAAATGGATGTTTCCACTGATTTCAAGAGAATTAGATCATCCCTGAGGTGACAGATATTTATGAGTTTAGATTCTACAATGATAAATGCCCTAGAGATATAGAGAAGAAGCGGTTATAGAAATAACTGAAAATGTCGTAGCCAAGATGAGCTAAAATTCCAGATTTTTCTGACCTGATAAGGTTTTATGTTTTTATTGTCTGACCTAAACTCCAGTGAATTCATCCGACAGGCAACATTCTGGGAATATGCCACTTCTGCAATTAAAGTGTGATCTCATCAATTAGTACTGAACTTAAAAAGTCTTCAAACCAGTTGAGCTGTAGAGGAAACGAAAATTTTGTGTCTCAGCGTTGATGTAAATTAACCAGAATGTTGGCTAGCAAAGACCGAAGATCAGAAGTTTGGTAACAGGAGGAGTAACGAAACCCCAGTGCCTTCACATCACTTACTCCGTGTTGAAAATCCACAGCTACTTTATTCTGGAGGATCTTGCCATTAGGCTGACTAGAGTTCCAATGTCAAGCAGAGAGGTGTGAGAGTTAATGCAGCACTGAGCTTATTCATTTCTTAGATACATTTTTTAGTAATAATAATAAAAAATTTAAATCTTTATCATTCTTTCCTAAGCGTGTCTATCCAGCAGTGCGCTTGGTGGCAATGTCTTAAACCGGGCTTTAATTCTTTAGGCATTTTTTAGCTTGGCCGTTCTCCTGCAGATAGACATACTCTTCAGCACAGATGGTCTTCCCAAAGACTTTGGCTTGTCAGGGGGATAAAATGACATGCTTTTGATCTTACCAGTGCTGGCAGGACAATTAAAGATAAAACTGTTCATTAAAGCAAGGCCATCATAAAACTCTGATGTTCCCTTCAGGGCCATCCTCCTTATACCGTCTAAATTTCTGTGAAACTTTGCCCCAAGCCGCCTCAGTTGTAATATGGAACATAAGAAAGTAAGAAGAATGTTTTTCTGCATTTTTACACATTTCACTGGTTTGGGGCATTTGGAGGAGGACTTTTTTTTGACTTTATTTTTCTTGATGAAAACATAGGGATTTCTAGTATATAAATAAGRAATTTAAGACGCGTAAAATATTAATACCAGCTTCATAGGGAGCTTTTTCTTGCTGTAAATAACTGGCAGAGGCATTCACAGCAATGTAAGCACTGTGTACCTGTTACTTTATGCCATGACTGCAGGGCAAACCTGTGCTGCCCCTTGAGAAGTCCAGAAAATCTCTGCTGAGGTTTTTCTGCTATTGACTTCCCTGGGATGCTACAGGTGAGAGCACCACTCGCCCAACCATAGAAGATTTAATGCTGTTACTGCTGTTTTAGCTCTTATTTGAAATTTCTTATGAAAAAGCTGTGTCCCCCAGTAAATGATTTAAATGGCAAGTTTGCAAAAGGCAGGTATGTGTAAGCTGTTCTGACAGCTTAGATACTCCTGCTTCAATTGCTTTTGCAGAGCTAATCATGTRGAACTGCAATTCAGGGCCTCGCTTCTGGACCTTCTTGTTAAGCTGTGAAATATTGAGATGCATGTCGCTTCAATAGATTTATTAGTAAATTAGATAGTCTCAAGACCTATTCATAATACTAGGAGATATGGAGTGTTCTGCAGACTGACGGCTTTTTCTGATGCAGGCTTTGTAAAAACAAAAAAAACAAGATTGATGAAAATTTGAAAAACCTTGCCAACCAGCATTTCTGAAGAGTCAAAGATAATAATGCCAATTACCATTTAACGAAGATAANTTTTTCCCTTGAGCACTGGGATTTAAAAAAAAAAAAAAAAAAAAAGACTGTTGAGGGCAAAAAATTAAACTCCTGGCTTGGTTGCATTGCAATTAATTTAAAAGTATGAGGATGTCAGGTTATTCTGCCCAATTCTGCTTGCAACAAGGAGACATTTTGGTCTTGTAATGGTAGTCATCTACATGAAGCTCAATAGACCCTGTTTATCCCTAGCTGAAGCCTAGGTTGCTTTTTCAATTTAATTTATCAAAATACCACCTTTACAGAAAGAAAGAGATCAAGTTCCGAATAGCAAAGTACAGATTTTTCCCTCACAGACTTATGTTTGTTTGTTTTTCTCCTTAAAGAAAGGTTCTCAGGATAGCACAAGATGTTTAGGTTGCTTTCAGTGTCCATAAAAACAAAATATTTTTTACGTTGTTAGGGGAGCGAGTGCAAAAGTGCCATTTTACCTGTCTTTGTGCTTGACRCAGTATTACTTCTGACAGCCCTCTGTCAGGTTTGTTCACAAGATAAGTTTTCAGAAGATTCTGAGGGGACATTTGCCTTTTGGAAGAAAGCATTTCTCAAATGTAATTTCTCATTTTAACCATCAAGGTCTGCTCAAGTCAGCAGCTSTTGAGGACCCTTCATGGATACGTTTGAAACTTCCTGCTGCATGAATTTTTCATAGCTCGTTCCAGCTTTCAGGTGCACACAGAGCRAAGGCATAGGCTGGGCTCCCTAGAGACAGAAATTTCTATTCTGAGGTCAAATTCACGCAAGTTCTATAAACTTGTCAAGATGTTTTTAGTCYTCCGTCAAGGGGAAGGGACTTCACTTAGCCTTTGTGGATCAGTGCTGTTGAGATAAAACTAATGCTTCAATGACTTTTTTTTTTCCTGGAAAAAGACAAAAACTCTCAGAATGAACAGCTCAGTCCTCCACAACATCGACTGGTTTTAATCCCTTCCTTCACCGTCTTCTGCCCAAACTTTCCTTCCCGTTTGCCAAGGAGAATTTTCAGGAAGGGCATCGAAGCGGCTGGGCCTGGCGTGSTGTCCTGAGTGTGTGCAGCCTCAGCTTAGCTCTTCTGGTCATCCAAAAAGTGACTTTGAAGGAGTCTGTAGRGATGCCAGGAACTGAAAGCAAACTATGAGCATAATATCAGACTTATTTAATGAAATGCAAAAACATAGTTTTGCTTGATGCTCTGCAGCTGTGTGCTCCTTTCTTCTCTAATACGAAAGGGCGTAAATCTTTATTTGGCAACTGTTGATTCTTAATATTTTGAGGATGTTTTAAATACAAGTATGTGTTTGGGCTATGGATTTATAAAGTCAACTACTTACTAGTCATAACAACTACAGCTATAACAGGAGGACTCAACTGAATTAATACTAAAGTCTTGTTTTTGAAATTTTGAAACCGATATTAACTTAGGCTTTAGCCATTCAGAGCTTGGAGTTGTAGCAAAGGCCAATCTCAATGGCTTACTGAGAAAGGGGCACTGCACTGCACTGTGGAGTCACAGTATATACTGGAAGAAGAAATAAGATGAAGTTGAGGACTTAATGACAGCCTTAGACTCCTYCTTTTTCTTCTCTCTCTCTCTTTCTCCTCCCACCTYCTCTTWTAATTGATATAYGTTGYATCAGCAAACGTGCARAAGAGATTTACACTAAGAGCAAATTTTCAAAATTGCTCTTGTGGTTTTAAGCTAGACCCATTCCTTTTCAGCTGAAGCTGAAAATAAGGAAATAAAATTGTATTACAGAAGGAACATTTAATTCCTTTTTTTGCCTAAGTAGAGCTGGTCCATCCCTGATGTTATTGGGAATTAACCTTAGCTAATAAAGCTAGGAAAGTGTATAGTCGGGCATACAAGAATTTATTATYGGGCATAAATTCTTTCAGCATGTGTGCATTCACTGTGCACCCTGCTCTGACAAAATGCTATGGTTCTTAAAATCTAACTCAATATTTTATCATAGTTTCGTATTATGCTTGTCCAGTTATAGGTTTTTGTGTCTGCGAGAGTACACGCACAGTCACAAAAGCAAGGGTTGTCTCTTGAACCTTTTATTTATATCTGACACTTGCAATTAATCTCTCCCGATCTCTAATCACTTTTGCTATTACATTCATTGGAGAGATTTGTCTCCTATCTCTGTCACTGTTCTGTAATTGATATGTGGAGATAAGAGTTGCTTAGAGGACACAAATAAGGAAAAGAGAAAATTGAATTTACCTTGCAATCGTTTTRTAAAATGTGACATACATCAATTATACATGCCATCCAGCAAAGTGCCATTTTGAACAAACTGTGATGATTTGTTGAAAGACCAACCCAAGAGCAACGCCAGAAAACTGTCCTAAGGCAGGCAAGTGTTACAAGTTCCCYAGACCAACTTCTCTGATCCACCAGTAGGTTTTCTTAATACCATTTCACAGTTTACAAAGAAAATAAGAGTTTTGATTAGTGTGTTTCTTCCTAGCCAAGCTCGTGCTAGTGCTTCAGCATGGAGTAAGATGAAAGGAAGCTGCTAAAATAAACACAGTTTTGATCAGACATGAAAAGATGATGATGGTCACTCAAGAGTCAGCTGGCCCAYGCCAAGGTATAATATTAAYARTATYGTCYAATCCTGGCTTAATTGCATTCTACCAAGAAAAATTGCTCTGAAGTTTTTTTTGCACCATTTCATTGCAGTTTAGGAATGACACTAAAATCCTGCTGTTTCTGTGAAACACTTGGTGCTCCAGAGTTGCTTCAGTTTTTGGCAAGAGAGAATAGTTCCTGTSCGTAGCTCTAAGTTTAAGAAGTACTTTGGGAACTGGGAAGCTTTTTGATGAGTATTGATGATGCTATGRATATTCTTAGCTAGGAATTAGGTTGGAATAATATATGATAACAGTAACATAAACTGTTAACAGTAACTTTTACATTAACAAATAACTGTTAACAGAAACTGTAAGTAACAGAAATCATAAAATACAGAAGATTTGCTCTAAGCCAAGCAATATCTGGAGCTCTCTACTGCCAGGATCTATGGGACTGACCAGTCCTCGTCTTTAGAAATTRTTACTGTTTATGACCAGCATAAACAGCACTCTTTTTCCTTTTGAATTTTYAAGGATTTATGCCAGAGTGTTTGTGTTGAGAGGAGATCAGGGCTGTTTTGTCCCGTAGTTTTCTTTATGAAGACTGCTGTAGTCTGACTCCCACCATGGAGAAAGCTGCTCGAGTTTACTCCACCAGCTGCTTACTCAAACAGCKGGAGTGTCTCATAGCAATTTATTTTCTTTTAATGCCATCTTTTGAACTTTTGAGTCCTTCCATTATGCCATTTAAGTATGTAATTTGAAATCCTTCATATTCTTTGCAAAGTTGAGTGCATCTAAAAAAATATTTTTTCTGTTTATTTAATGTTAAATCTGCTAAACCACAATGAGAGGTTCCCATCTCTCAGATCTCACCGCTTTTAGAGACTTGGTAGAAATCAGTGGAAGGAAACTTGCAGCAGAATGAAAATCCKTAGCTTACTGAAGAGGTTTTGATTTTTTTCTTAACGTTAGGTGTTTTTCAAAAATGTCCATATGATGTATGGCTGTAAGAGCTTTATGTGCTTCTGTAGTGGAAGCGGGTTATCCGAGCTGGTCTGTGAACCACAGGAGGAAGTGATACAAAGCGTTCGCTAAGCCAAATCGCGAGCATCCTGCTATTTCCTATGATTGGATGTACTTGTAGCRTGTCATTTTCATTCATTACAGTAGGAATCACTCTTCAATTTGAAAAAATAAGCATTTTAGGAGGTAGTTGATAGCGTTCTCTTAAATTGTAATTGTGTTAGAATTGTTTGATAAATATGTGTTTTGAGCATATCTATTATTCCTTATCTGTATCGTTTACTGGAATGATTTTCACATGCTTTGTGGAAGCCTGAAGRTGTTCTGAGGGCTGCCTTAACATGTGTTAAAGGCCAGCATGGCAAATAATGTCTCCCCCATGCAGCTTACTTCCAGAAATTGTTTTTGTTTTCTTCTTTCATAAACATATGATTTCGAAAGCTTTCAAAGATGTTTCCAATCTTTTCTCAATATAGATCAGGAAATCCAAATAAGGATCAATATCCATCAAGTGTGTCTGTCACCATTCTGCCATAGAGACTTGATTTGTCCAAGTAATTCTGAGGAGTGCAGAAGAACAGCTGTGAATAAAAAAAAATTATAAAATTGGAAATCCTTATATATTTTAGTAAAGATATGCCATGAATTTTGAAGTAATTTAGAATAATTGACCTCTCTCATTTTATAATAGGAAAAGAAACTTGGATTTGCCTGCAGTTGCTGAAGGAATAATTTTGCTTATATGCTATATCCATGCCTACACATTTAACCTCTTCAAAGTGACCTACRCTCCCAAGCTCCACCTTCTTATGGTGGATAAATCATTTTAGCTGCTGAATGTGGRAAGAGAGTTTTACCTGCTATAATCTGAGAAAACATCACTGCAAAATAGTGCGTCCTTTAAGAACTGCAAGCTTCCAAAGACAGGCTTTGTCTCTGAGATCCTATTATGTTAAATATATTTACAAGCTGAGAACAAGCAACTTACTGCTCCTGTGTTAAGGCAAAATACTGCTATGGGTAATCAGAAAAAGAAAGACGAGGAAGAACTTTTTCCCTCTGTGATATTTTTGTCATCGCTTTTGGTTTTGTTTTATACTAATTTCTTCGCTAAGGAGTGACAACAACTGCTTGTTTACTCTGTGTTGCTCTATATCTGCAGCCCCTCTACAGGACCACGTGTTCATAAACTCCTAAAAAGGCCTAAAAAGTCTGCCAGGTTTGCAAGGTTACATCCTCTGCAGGTAGCAGGAGAGAATCTGCACGCCCAGTGCTGCCTTCCCATATCCTTGTGGATTTATCAGAGCACTGTGAGTGATACTGTCATAGCTATTAAAGAAAGTAATTGGTAGTGAGTGATTAAAATTGCAGATGGCCTTTTCAAGGTGATCATGAATATTAAATCAGCTCCGTTAAAGCTGGCAAAAAAGCTTCATGCAACTCAAAAGTGAGTGTGCTGCAGATCACTGCAAAGAGGGTGGTTGCGTTGTCATTTTAATGAGCATGTCCTGCTCTTCTCCCAACCATCTAACCAAAAAAAAGCCCACCAAGAAGCAACATAATTCAAATAATATAATAATAATTCAAATAGACTTACTGCATCAAAAGAGGTGGAATTAAATATCTGCCTTTTGGGAGTGTAAATCTCTGTCCTTCTGGGCAGAGAATTTATTGCGTCTAGCTACCTGTTTCCACAGTATGTTATCCCAGGTCCAGTGCAGTTCATGTTGAACAGCCATAGGGCTGCAACATCCCATGCACACAGGATGCTGTATGAGTAATAGTGGTCTTTTCCTGTTCTTTTCTGATTGTGATTATGACAAAGGCTCCTTTCCACGTAACCCTGCCCATAGAGCACAGCCAGGAAGTCCTGTGGAGTGACTTGATTTTATTTTGGGAGCTTTGTGTCTCAAAGCAAAATGTTTTTGGCATCTTATTTTAGCTGAAAAATCTATGCTGTGTTTTGTTGCAGAACTTTAACTGGGAATTTGAAATACAAACATTTCACAGAAGGAAGAGAAAGCTGAAAAATAGGCAAATGTCTTAATTATGAACCCAAACAAATGTGTATGTATATATTCTAATAATAGTGCGAGGAGCTTTTATGTATCTCAGTGGTTTGTGAACTTACACTGTAAGGGGCTGTTTAGTTCCAAGTATTGTGAGTACAAACTCACAGCGTTCTGATCCTTTCTAACAGAAGAACTTTGCATGGTGGCTTTGTATTCCTGTTCCTGTGGTTTTGATCTCAAACTTGGTGCTGGGCTTCTAATCTGATCTCAACCTGTAAAACACCCTGATGCATATGAGGAAGATTTATATACCAGAGCATGCAATTAKCATTTATTACCTTTGGCATGACAGGCGTATATTTAATTGTCAGAGGGACTTTTTTTTTTCCCTTAAGACAATAATTCTGCTTATCTGAATTTTGTTGCGATTGGCYTGTTAACAGTTCTGCTATACTTTGATTCTTCATTCAAATTAATACTATTTCGTTTGTGGATATTCCCTTGGTATTCCATGGCAGTGATATTTGTTGCTAATCATTTATTTCTGATGACTTGAAGTTTCTCTATAGTCTCCTTGACAAAGATATCTGCACAATATTTCAAGGAATAAACATTTGTTTTGAATTCATTCATAGTCAATGCAGCAGGCATGTTCTTAAGGGATGAATTGTTTAAACAGATGCTTCAGCATTTCTGTTTAACTGAAGAAAAAAGTTTCACCTTCTGTTGCAAATAGATAATATCTGCAAAATTATAAGGAATTACCAAAAGGCGACAGCCCTCTTGGGTGCATAAATTGACTGTAAAAGACATTCAGTAAGAATGTCACCCTGGCAATACAGTATGAGAGTGCAGAGGAATGTCCCAGGATGAATGTAGCCTACATTTAGATTTATGTTCYTGTTAAATATAGTATAATTTATAAATTTGCACTTTTCTTAACTGAAATTATAAGCTTATGTGTACAAACTTTACAAAGCATGTGATATGAACTATAGCACTGTGAATGTGAGAAACTGTTTAAAAGTGAAAACACTGATAGAATTTGGATTATCGGCTGCAACTTTGACTTATGGAGAGATATTGATTGCTCTTGTATATGATTGGTGGGGTATGCTGCAACTGCGAAAGGCTGGGATATTGCAGAAACTAGTGTTATTGACCACGTCGCCAGCAAAAATGGAGAATTGCATTAGATGTGATGAGAGAAGAAGAGCGCCGTTTAATCAACGGGGTGGGTGAGAGATCGGCCGTGGTTCTTGCTAGGGAAGAGGGCAATTTGCACTTCCCAGGCTAAGGCGGAGAAATATTAGGGAATCTGGCAGACCTTTCTGCACCTCGTGGTGATTGCTGAGCTCCTCTCTCGAGCGTAATGAGGAATTTATTTTGACAAACGAGCCTGAGACAATTACGCCTATTTGTTGTGGGCTGTARTGCTGCTGATAGCTTTGCCGGTCGTGCAGGCACAGTCGGCTGGGCTGGTTGAGGAGGGTTTTTCACATGTCTCAACACTGCGTTTTTATCTATAAGAATCCCGAAAACTCTCTTTGKACCAGGTTGTTGCAAAGGCTCTCAAAGGGAGGGCCCTAATTAGCCCAGCAGTCTGACATACCCTTGTACTGCATGTGTTGATAAGGGGGAGGGATGGCCTAACCCTGTTTATCTGCGGTGACTCCGAACTCTGATTCCTATCTGGAATAACCTCCAAGAGGAGGAGCAATCCAAAACCATAAAGGAATCTTTAGAAGAGGTGTTTTCAGTCTTCTTACGTGGAGCCTTTAAAATACTAGATTTTTAGTGAGGCAGCTATCCTGGTTCAGTTTTGTATGGGTCTGGGGTTTCAATTCTGATTAATTTCCATTCAGATTTTTCCGATTAAGTTGCGGGCAACCTTGGCGGTTTCAGCCTCTTAGTGCAGCAATTACATGTGCTTTGTGCCAGTGCAGCAGTGGAGGTGATGGTATAAAACTTGCCATGGGTTAATGCTGAAGTTGCTGCATTTGTCATAAATGATTATCTTTAAATGGCTGGTATTTTGTAAATATTCATCACAAGTGAATACAATTTCCCTGAGTAATATTTGTTATGTAACACTGCCAATCATGTCTTTTAATAAGATTTTTCCCAAGCAAACTTCACAAGTTATATGATTTATAGAAAATTTTGTAAATATACTTATGAATAGTCAACCAGCAAGGCTGTCTGCTCTGATGGTCCTTCTGTCCCTGGAAGAATGCGGGTTTGGAGATACCTGCAGCCCAAAGGCTCTGTGGTTTGGGTTGTCTTAGAATCTAATTCTGTTTTCAGATATAACTTAAAAAGAAAGAAAGTTCCGTTTATTACATATGTGGTATATTGTGCATAGAACATTTTGTGAAATGTGGCTGGTGTTGWTGGGAGGCTGATCGTAGCCCCGCAGCCGAGTTATCTTTCACTTACTGCCCTCTGCGTGCTCGGTGCCGGGAACGGGCAGCGCTGCCGTTAGATCCAGAGGTTTTCCTTCTGATGAGCCCTTCCAAACAAGGGAGATTTCTCCTCTTTTCACCTTCCATCGCCCCAGCAAGCTTTGAATCCAGTTTTCAGAAAGGAGTCCTGGGTAAGAACCCACGAAAATAGGCACAGCTGCCCAACTCTGCATAATGCAAGAATGTAAAATCCCAAAGAAAGGTGGAGATCCAGATCTGGGTAAAAAACGCTCTGTGTCACAGAAGCAGTTACATCTTTGAATGCATTATTGCCATCAGGTGCAGTAATTGCAGATCTTTGTGAGATTTACAGATGATGGGGACAGTAAGATACATTTTCCATTTTAAAGAATGCATCGCATGCAATCCCTTCGGAAATTATAAGGGAGGTTTAAGAAAGAATCAGAGCTCTAAGTCGCAGTGATTCACAGTTGTGATAAGTTCTCATTTTGCCGTATTCTGCTCCGGTTTTACCAGACAGGGATTTTGGAAAACAGCATAGCCCAGAGTTATTTATGCAGCTAGGGCCTGGTGCAAGTGAGATCCTGGCTCCCAGGGGCAGCGGGTGCCTGTGGATCCGTTCTCCCAGCCTGCCACTGTGAGCCTGAAGTAACTCGCAGACTGATTTGTAAAACATTGCGAATCAATTAAGGCTTTAATCAGCGAGCAGCAAACTTCAGATGGCTGGTGGACTAATTTTACCATCTCCCATCAACGGGAACTTAAGCTGGAAAAAGAAAACAATTAAGGGGATGTAATTATCTGTCCTGATTACTGAATTAGGAGAGTTTGTGTTTATTCCATCTCTCTGTGAAAGGGGAAATCTGCTTTTGAAAAACAATTTGAGGCAGCCGCTAAATTGCCAGGGTTTGCAGGCTGCAGTGTAGACAGCTGATGAGATGGTTTTGGAAGAGGTTTYTGGTCAGGGGCTGCAATAGAGGTTCAGCATGGAGAGCTTCAAGGGTGCTGCCCTGCAGCTCCATACCGTGCTGCAACAGCCCTAGTAGGGAGAGTATTGGCTAACCCGGTTAATGAGGGTCATCAGCACAAGTTGGTATCTTCAAGGTGGAGCTGCATTTATTTTCACTTGACCAAATCTGTATTTGTGTTTACAAAACTGTTGCACTTCTTCGAAGCCAGGGATTAATGTGCAAGTCCCATATGAGGACAGTCTCCCTAGGAAGTAGGGAGGGGAAAGCATCTCTGCACGATGCTGTTGGCAGGCAGGTTTCCTGCTACCCAGCTGAGTGACTTTATGTAGGTTCCTGGTATTCCCACAGTTGCTAGGAAATACTGTTTGGATACAGTCGTTCGTGAAAGAAAAACGAACAATTTCACACAAAAAAAAATATGCACACATATGTATATCTGATAGAGTTCTATGACTAGTGAGGATTGCAGGGTAGAATTATGGTCTAGCTGGGMGCTAAGAAAAAATAACTTACAATTCATAGACTAAAAATCAACACTCTGTGTCCTAACTCCTCCTAAAATGTTCCGGGCAAGCTAGGGAAATATTGCTTCATGTATTTATGTGCGATTTTAATTTTGGGGTTTTTCTAATCTCACTTTAAAATGAGAAAGAACTTATATCGATATACCTAACTTTTATATGGTTCTTCCCCACAAAAATATATATATTTTTAGGTTTGGTAGGACTTTTATTTTTTGCTTAGCAGAGAGATGAGTTTTGTATCAGCCTATTGCTGATCCTTTATATCTTCCCAGATCTGATCAGAATCCACAGCCAGCATAAAACTTCTCATAAAACCCTCGTTTACAACTCTAGAGTAATTTCAGGTCAAATAGTTAGCAGAATGTTAATCCTGACATATTTAGCTGTCGCTGTGAAGTATCGGTGCYGAGTTCTCTGCAAAATGCAGAATAAATGCCCCAAACTCTGCTGAGTTATAGGGCAGCTGCAATAATTGGAAGGAAATGTAATCAAGTAACCTCGGTCTTAGCCAGTTGAAGTGATACCTTTATTGTTTATTAATGAACAGTAAACAAGCCTGTCACCAATCCCTGATTCTGAAAAATGTGTCCTATAACTTATTCCCATAAATGGTATCTCTGCACYGAATATGCGTCTCTTGGTAGAACTGGTTTATTAAATACTGTTGAACAAAATTTTCACTCTAATGAGATTAAAACTGCCTGCGTAAGAAAACCAAACTTTATTTAAGGACAAGAGATAAGGCTGCCTCATCAACATTTACTTTATTGAAGGGCTGAGTTTATGGTGTTGGTGATACTCAATTAATGGCCTACTATATTTTGAGACTTAAGTTACATAATTATTAAACTAAAGCGCAGCAGCTGTACAAATTATATCTGTTGGCTAGAACATACTGGTACAAAGGCCCGACTAGTCTCTCATTTACACAGTATTGCATACATTGGAATTTAATACTATTGTAATTTATGCAGATTTAATAAATATATTTGACTTTCAAAACAATAAAATGGGTTATGGCATTATCATAAAGGTAATTAACACTGGTGTTGTCTGCTGCATTTCATTTCTAAATTAAGAAAATTCATAGTGATAGGTACGTTAGAGAGAAATGCAYGAGGCTCCCCAAGGACCCTTAGTGCTAATACTCTCCTGATGCAATACTGTGTTATCTAGAGTTGCTGGGTTAAGTTGCCTCTGGCAAGGAGGTGATCACCACCTTCCTCTTCAGAGATGAGGAAAAAAATGTMCTTGTATTATTTGCCTTTGCTACTTAGTCGAGAGGAATAAATAAGTTTGCAAAGCTGGAGATCAGCAAGTAAACAGAACAGGACACGTACGTGGAGGAAAGGGCACGGAAAGGAAATGTGGCAGGGATTGATGTTTAATGTTMGCCCGTGGATCACGGTGACTTTGCACCGCTTCTGCTTCTTGAGGTGAGGCCGAAGGGTTTTGCAGGAGGAACTCGGATCTACTTGGATATAATCACTGCTATGAGTAAGAAAGCTGCAGGATGTTTGAAGCTTGAAAGTTTGCCTAACTCTAGCAGAGTTTATGCTTGTAACAAACTGTATCTCTACTCCTCGAGATCAGAAATGTAACACTCTCTTAAATCCGTTGTCATTTCAATGACAATTTACTTTTAAAATAGCTATCTATTGGATTTCTTAGCTTGTTTAGCAATCGGATCGTCATCCTGAGATATGGGACTTCTGGTGGTTCATAGTCTTGTTGCTAATTCTGGTCGGACTTGTCCTGACTTCATCTCTCTCTTCATTTTCCATGTTGAATGGGCAGCAGTGTTTGCTTAACAGGCTTTTAGGAAGATCTAGGTGCAACCGAATCCTGGGGATATTCTTTATATGTAGATTTTATTGTTRTCACACAGAGAGGTTCCTAGGAAGCCAGGGAGTGAGAGGTCAGGTTTTGGAAACCTCTCAAAGTATTGCACCAGAATGTTGGAGCGGGTAAATAAAAAGAACTATTTTTTTTTGTGCAACATATTTTACCGGCTTCCTTTGCTAGCGTTTACAGCAGTATAGCTTCCAGCAGTACATGCAGGGATCTTTTTACGTTGACTGCAGAACTGTACTTTATAATACTATAATTTTGTGTGGGGAGCTCTTACATAGCTGTTTTTTGCACGTTTGACTTGTGCTGGGAGAAAAGTGAGATGTGCAGTGTCCCTGGCACATGAAGAATCATCTGTCTATAGGTGCCAATTAAGAGGAACTGACGTACCCTCATAAAGGCAACTTCATAGCTGCCAATCTAAGATAAAACTGGGACCAATCTAGTGCTTCTCATAGGATTCTGAAATTATTCATATAAAGGTTATATTGAGCAGATTGGTCATGATAGTGTTTCGAACAGGGAAAAGACACTTTTATGGATGGAAAAGGAGGCCAAGAAATATCTGACATGCATATTTCCTGTAAGAGAGGAAATTGCAGTAGAAGGAGCACTGATGTGACAGGACGAGCCAGGATTGTTGGGACAATTTCAAGGGTCTTCTGCCACAATTAGCTTCCTCCTCTGTATGGATTGAAAAGCAGCACTTCAGGCACACATTGCATGGAGAAACAGAGGTGCAGGTTTCTTAGAAAGGTTTCTTGTGTAATGGCCTGTGAAAAGGGACTGCCTGAAGTCATTYAGCTCCTCCTGTATCCAAGGGGCAGATGAATGCTAAGAGTGATGCAAAAGGAGGCACAAAATATTCAGAATGGGAACTGGATGCCAAGATGTGTCCTCACCTACTGAAGTACTCTGAGCTATACAGGTCTTTGCTTTCCACTAATATAAGGTGCCTTTATTTACTAGCTGGTTCCTGATGTATGTTAGCAGGCATCTWGTCTGCAGGACATCCTGATGGTCTCCCTTCTCTTTCCTCTCTACTGCTAGATGCAAAAGGTCAAGGGAAAAGCAGCAACGGGAATTCTTGCTACCAGCACAAGACGCTTTTGACTATATATGCCTCAGAACCACWGACTTTAATTTCCTTTAAACTAAAATAAGTTTAGACTCACTTAAAGGTCATCCTCTGTGCAGGGATTGTTTTGTTTTGCCATTTGTTTTCTTTATTGCAAACAGCATCTTCCTGAGAAGCGAAGCTTTTTGCCTGCTATTAGTTCCCATCACTTTAAGTAACTTTTGAAAGGTGTTTTGTTGCTTGCTAAGCTCTAAAGTGATTTTTCTGATAGTGATAATATCAGCTTGCAAAATTGTTGCAGTGGGAGGATTTCTGTGTTGGACCTGCAATAYTGTATGTTGCATAAAGAGCCAGTGGCATTTGGATTCAACCCTGCCCTTATTAACTCCAATTTTGACAGAACTCTGAAATTATCCTATTATCTTTGTCAGCCCCATCGCAGTCCACCATGCATTGGATATGACTGATGCTATCTTCATACAGTTTAGTTTTTAAAGATATATATTTGCGTTTTACTAGGTTAATTCAGGGAAAAAAATGGGGTTTTTTTTCAAAATCTTCCATTTCCAATTGGTTGAAATATTTGATTTCAGAAATACACAGGTCAGGAATGAGAACTCTGTTCTAAAACGGAATCCCAGAATGGCTGAGGTTGGAAGGGACGTCTGGAGATCATCTAGTCCAACCCCCTGTTCAAACAGGGACAATAGAGCATGTGACACAGGGTSGCATCCAGGYRGGTTTGGAARATCCCCCAGAGAAGGAGACTCCRCAACCTCTSTGGGCAGCCTGTTCCAGGGCTCCGTCACCCTCATAGGAAAGAAGTTCTTCCTCACAYGGACATGGAACTGCCTGGGTTTCAACTTGTACCCGTWACCCCTCGTCCTGTCACTGGCCACCACCAAGAGGAGTTTGRCCCCMTCCTCTCCATGCTCTCCATTCCCCTCTTATTGACAAGAYCCCCTTTCAATCTCYTCTTCTCCAGGTTGAACAGGCCCAGCTCGCTCAGTCAAGCTGAAATTTGTCACCTTGTATCTGTGGCAACTCCATAGAAAAATAGATCTGCTTTCTTGGCATCAATTTTTAAACTCAGTGGGACGGTGAGAAGACACAGTTTGCTCTCTGCAGCCTTTGGTGCCCGTTTGCTTCTCATTCAGCAGCTGTAGGAAGCTTGCTCACCCCCCTAAGCAGTCCTGTGCTGGAGCTAGGTGCTTCCAGGAGGGAAGAGGGCTCAGTTTGTGTGTTCTTGGGGTCAGCAGCAGTGCCTTGATGCAGAATTGCCTCTSTCATAAACCTGTACATTAGGGCCATGGCAAACAGACTGAGAGCTCCATCGTGCCATGTGGTGGTGATGGAAAAACCCTAGGAGCTCACAAGATAGAGACAGAAAGAGAGAAGACCGTGAGAAAATAATTTCTAATCCTGGTTTGGATGTAGGAATTGAGTCAGTAAAAGTTACTTTTGTCAAAGAAAATGTCGGGTGTCTATTCAGGAATCCTCAACTGGGTCTCTAGAGTTCCAGCAAATGAAGTGTTTGAGCAGAAACAGCTGCTCCTTCTGCTCTCAAGTTTTAATTGTAATGGTGGCCCCTTTTTTTCTCTTGATGCTTTATCTTAACGATTGTATTTGTATTCAAATGGGTTCTTTTTTCTGTTCCGTGCTGACTTTACAAGATGTTTCAATTTAAAATTGATGGTTCTGAAATCTCTGGCGCTTGTAAGATTTCACAGAAGCTTCTGATTTTAGAAAGCTTATGAAATAAAGATCTTGCCTGGATTTTGTCGTCTTGAAATAGAGAATCTTGAAAGAACAGCCTATATTGTRTTGAGCTTTCAGCAGTGCTTGAAGAGGTAGAATGCATTGAATGSAGACTCGGACTGCAAGGGTGTCATCGTATACAGTTATCTAAAACTCCCTTCCTTTCCCCCTACCCCCCAACACRTATGAGACTTGTTTGGAATCATTCTAGGCATTTTTTTTCCAAAATAAAATGCTTAAGTCCTTGGTTATGAGGAAAAACAGGGGGAGAAATCAAAGCAATTCAAATGTGGTCTTTTGGGCAGCAAAATCACCTGGGAGAAAGCCGTGGCTAACAGAAAGGGSACGTGATAGTCTTAGCTGTAGGATTAAGGATGAGGTGGTTTTGTTGGATGGAGGAGTCCTCCTCTGGGCAGATGTGGGAGGATTTGGTTAGATATTGGACTTATTATGTAATCTCTAGATGTGTTCACAGCTCCAGATGRTTGGATTTAAAAATAAAAGTGCGTATAGATAATTTATTCATTTTTAAGTCCCCTGTTGTTAGCCAGGTATATCCAAAGCATTACATAGAGTATTGATGAGCTGCAATGAAATGAAGGGACATAAATTAATGTTCAGGCTTCTGTTTGCTTAATAAAACACTGGAGAAACTTTGAGTCCTCAAGAATTGTCGCATATTTTGTATATTTTGCTAGAATAAAGCTTATTTGGGGYCAGATAATATTCCTAGTTTTCTGTTTTGCAGCATAAAAGCAGAGTACCCTGCAAGCTGTATCTGGCAGGCATGACGTGCCCTTGCATTGCAGCGCTGCCTGGTGATGTGGAAGAGCCCTGTAATTGGGATAAGTTTGGCTCGGAGATCATGTTGTTAAAAGACGGAACCCATCCGTGTTTGACGTTTTTATGTCATAATAAATASGGGCTGCTGGTGAGAAGCCTGAACATGCTCCTCACTCCGCCCAGTTTGAAAATATTTAAGTAGGACAAAACAATGTGGCTGTGTGTCTGAAGGAAACAAAGGCTGGCTTCTGCCTCCCACTTCATTCCACGGATGGCACTTCCTCCCTTCGTCCTGAGGGCTAATATTCTTTAATAAATAAAACAGAGCCCTATTCAATGCTTTCTTCTCAAGCCAACAGCCCGTAAATGGGAGATTTGTCTGTATAAAATGCAGGCACAAAGCACTGAATAGAGCTTATAATAATCACAGCAGAAGTTTTCAAAGGAGCAATCCTTTGTTCTGGTGTCAGGCTGGAGAACTGCGACTTCAACTGTGATTTCAACTGGGTAGTTCTGTCTCTTTTAACGTGGCTTTTTCTGCCACTSTGCAATTATGTCTCTTGTTCTTCTTTGGCATTATTAGAGTAAGGCGCTGAAGGCAGAGACGGAGGTGGGGAGAAGTCTCCACGGCGTGTCGGGAACGTGCTTTGGTCCAGAGCTTTGGAAAGCCATAGGGGTAGGGCTCTAAATTGGAAAAGRACCTTGTGTCCCCTCTCTAACTGTTCTGTGCCATCCTGCCTCTATTCACACAAGTGCTTGGGCCCAGTCGTCTTGTTTAGTCGATAGGTTTTGCACCATCCTTTTTGCTTGTGGCTGATGTAGCATGTTTCCTCCCTTGACCCTTTAAAAGAAAAGCAGACGATGACACCAACCAGTGCCGTGCTTGAAGGGCTTCTCCTGCTTTTGGAAACTTGTAGCTTAGAGTGGAGCAGGACGGTGATCTGATTAAAGTGATTAAAACAATATGCGGCGTGCATAATTAACCTTTGCCCTGGCTGTCACGGGCAGCTGATGCATGGAGTCCGTACTGTATCTATGTGTGGCAGCAGGCGTATGCTCCAGGATCATTTCTTTTTTTCTGGAGAATTTTAATCGCGTGAGATAAAGAGCCAGGAGAGAGAGATCAAGGCTGTATTAATCCTCTCAATGGCTTTATAATTTCCCCACTCTTCTGCTGCTGGTAATCAAGAAAAATAATGCTGGCTTAATCCTGAATGCCAAGGTCAATCATCCCCGAGCCTTTTGATAGCAAGGCTGTCATTACAAAAAGATTTTTAATGAACATAATTTTCCTTGCGTACTTTGGGGGCAGGGATGTGCGTGCGGATTTTCGACTGGTTACGCTCTGGAAAACATTGGAACAGAATTTCTTTTTCCTGGTGGAAGAATATTTTGTGGCGGAAGCCCTTGGGGACCCGTTTTGGTCGTTTTCTGACAGCTGGCAGCATGACCACGTTAGGCAGAGGCTACATTGGGCGATGCTGTAGGACAGTGTCACCAGTGAACCAGGGCTTGCACAGCAGCAATGGGATGGGTGGTCCAGGGCAGGAGCAGCTGAAKAGGAGGGCAGGAGGACTGTAGCATGTAAAGCTACATCCCGCCCTTTATCCTTAGGTTTCCCTCTTGTGCATTCAGCAAGGTGGTACGTGAACACACAGTGCTGTTTCAGATCCAGGTTTTCTTCCCCTGAAGACCTTTAYGGTGCCACTGTGGATGTGACATGCCCGAGACGCGTGCACAAAGTGGRGAGAGGCCGCTGGACCCCAGGATGTATTTTCCGATGTGACTTCAATCTGTCAGAATCTTAGATCTCCAGGAGCATCTCGGAAGTGTTTCTTCTTTGCAGTTGCTCAGGGAAAGCAAAAGAGCTTTTTAGCCGTTTTCTAAAAGCTGACACTCGGAACACTTAAAAAGCTGATGCTGTAAATAATGCTGCTTGCCATCACGTTTAACTTAATTCTGCATCGCTTTCAAAATTAGAAATGGTGAAAGATACGTCTGTCACTGCGACTGCAGGCTGAAAGTGCTAAAAAGGCAGACCTGCCACTTGTGTGAATTTCATAATAATAATAGTGGGCTGCTCTCCGGAGAAATCTTATCTGCTGTATGTGTATTGGTTGAGGGGGAGAGAGAAAGTTCTGGAGTTCCAGTTTTGTCCCAGTAACCAACGTTTCAGTCAATCCTGTGAGATTATTCCTCGCTCTGCTTCTCACATTCGTGCCTGATAGCATCTGAAAGTTAAGAAATGTGTGGAGGATATTAACACTTCTGCCTTCTGCAAAACAACCCTTTCTTCTAGAAGCATCTGATAGGAATCAGTGGCTTTTGACTCTCTCTTTTTTTCTTTTTTTTGCATTGCAATCCATAGCAGCGGAGCCACGAAGCCTCCCATCTAAAGTCAATGGGGAGCTAAAGAATAGATCTCTGGGTATAGTGAAGTCTCTGTGCAAATGAAGCGTGTTTCTGCAGTGGGTGGACTGCATTTCATACAAATGCTCAGCACGCCACTCTTCCTCTTTACTAACTTAGGAAAAAAAAAATCAATTAAATAAAAAAAAATAACCAAATGGAATATAATCCATGTTGAGATTCTTGTGCAAAAGCCGAAAACATCAAGATATAAGGACTTTTGGGTCCTGTTTTGTTATGCTGAAGTGTAATCCTAATGGATGGATGGTATCTGTGCTGGTAGCCATGCTTGGGCTAGCAGTTAGCTCGGCAATTGCATGAAATTCTTAATCAAGTCTTTTAAAGTACAAGCTTTTAGCATTGGGAGGACATTATATATTATATATATATATGTATATCTCTTTCTAGGATTCTTGGAGCTTTTTATAGTACCTGTCTTTCAAAATTTGGCTCTTTCTTAGAAGGATAAGGAAAGATCATAATTGTAACTATTTAGGATTTCACCATTGGGTTTATGTAAGATATTGTCAGAGGAAAGCTTGTGTTTTCTTGAGATCATGTGTATAGTTTTATCTCGGCTGTGAACGTTGGGGTTTGTTTTTTTTCCATAGCAGTCATTTTTCCAGGGGCAAGATGAATTATATGTTCCACAACATCATTTTTTTTTTCTCTCAGGGAGAAGATGGGCTTTTACTGCATAACAACAGGAAAAAAAAATATTTTTTTTGAATGGTATTTTGATGTGAGCAAAACAAATGGTAGTTATTCTGCACGGTGCATTTTCAATGTAAAGTTCTGTGAGTAGATAGTATTTTAAATGAACCCAATTATAATACTTGCTGAAATATTTATAGCGCCTGTCTATGGCTAAAACATAGCCCTTTGGTTTTTAAATAATTCACTTCTCAGTGTCCATATCCCTCCATAGGAACCGAAATGCTGGGGATCATACATTTCTTTTTCTGCCTATGTATAGGTTTTTATTTGCTTTAGAAAATGCAGTGGATATTAGCAGGCCTCAAGGTCTTGGGGCATCTCGCACAAGCCCCAACAGAAGTGTCTACACTCGATAACTATAACTATAGAGTTATGCTGCAGCAAAAGCATAAACTGTAAAATACACGAGTCCTGAATCCGGAGTGTTCACCATTGGAGTCTAGTTGTTGCACTGAGCAGCGCAACAGCAGCTGCTCCGCCTGATCTCTTTAACTGTCATATTTGACCACAAAAACGATAAAAAAGGACTTAATTATTGTTTTCATTCTCTATGTCCACTGGAGAACAAACGGGACCAAATGTCCCGCCAGGTTTCAGGTACCCCTATGAGCAGTTTCCCTTTAGGCTCTGCATCCTTTAGGCTCTTCCCATTTCCCAGATCTCCTTCCTTTGTTGTTACTTAACAAAACATGAGGAATTTGCTGCCTTATCCCACTGAGGGAGGTGTGAAGATGAACTGCCTAAACAAAGCCCTGAGGCAGACAGGGAGTTTGTAAATAATTAATATGCATTTAAATAACCACTAAGGTTGCCGCTTTCTTTTCTTAACGCGGAMTCTGGGTTCTAATGAAGACTTCATGTTCCTGGAAGGACGCGTTGTCACAAGGTAATGGTTTCTTGCCAGGTCATGATGAGGTGAAACCCAGAGGCTTCTGAAGGTGGGAAGAATTTATCTCTGGCAGCGTTAAGGGAGTGATAGAGCACTCTTCCTCCTGCCTGGTAACTCCTGATGCAAAGTGATTAGTCATTAAGTCTGCGGTGTTCATCTTGCCTTGAGCAGAGCGGCTAAAGAGCCGTGTTTATGCTGCGCTTCCCTCCTGGGTAAACAGGAAGACACTTCCTTGCAGTTCTTTGTAAAGGGAGATGTTCTTATAGCCACAGCTTCCTCCTTTAATTTCTGGTAGTGAATACAGGTCATCTATCAACAACCTGGTGATCTGCCTGGAATTAGTAATTGTAGATGAGAGAGCTCTGGAGATCTTCCAGTCCAGCTCCCTGCCCAGAGCATCGTCTGGAGCGGGTGGCCCAGGAGCCACCGTGGTCCAGACCCAGGYTGTCCAGCATAGAAGATCTCCAAGGCAGGAGACTCCTCAGCCTCGCTGGACACCAGTGTTTGCACACATTAAACATTTTCCTTGGATTTAAACTCAATTTCATGCTCTTCAACATGATGCCCGCTGCCTCTGTCAGATAACTGCTGGTCAGATAAGAGTTCTCTGCAGTGCTGGTTACAAGGACCATGGGCAAAGCTCCCGTCCTGGGCTCACGAAATGGGAGCGGTGCCGTGTTTTGTATCGGCACCACGTCCCCAAGTCGACTCCCTCGTAGCCCGGATGTTATTGGCAGCGTTCAGCACTAAAAGCAATGCAAAGAGGCATAATGAGCCGTGCCCTGCAGAGTTGTTATTTGGGATAATTGCGCTAATAGACACTGTGGATCTTAGAAAGGCTTTTGCAGATGAAAATATAGGGCACATTACTGAATAAATCAATGGCAATACATTAATAGACTGTGGCTCTGTTCTCCATTCTCTCAGTGAAACTGCTTGATAATGACACTTTGTTCAGTATATCATTTCAAAACAATAGCAGTTTCTTCACAGTTGCAACGACTTTGATAAAATGGGACATGAATAGAGGTTTGAAGTTTGACTATTGGAATAATTTGGGGATTTCAGTATTGGCGAAGAAGGTTCCATTAATCCTGAATAATCCTAGAGCAGTGCTAAAATTTGGCTGAGCAGCTTGCCATGTGAGACCTTCAGCACTCTGAAGTGCATATTCTTAAGTCTCTGAAGCTGGGACAATAATAATGTGAGGGAAGAATTTAATGCCTTTTTTAAAATTTATAACTTTGTGTATCTGCTATGAAGTAATTGGAGTTCAATTTACCTGTCAGTATGTGAGCAAGTAAAATGGGGGTAGATCTGAAAGCTGAAGCAATTAAAGTACTAATATTTTCTTGCAATTTAAATAGCGTTTATCATCCAAAGATCCCAAAGCAATTTACTCTTATTAATAATAAGGCCTGATTCATATCTAATGCTTTTCATCAGTATGCCACAAAAGTCTTTGCAAAGGTGCCTGTCATTACTTCTGATATCAGAATGAGGGAATTGATGCACAGAAAGATAAAAGTGATTAGCSTAAGATCACTTAGTTAGAATCAGTGGCAGAGAAAGGTCAGAAGGCAAATTTTGTAATTCCCAGTCCTGTGCTATTCTCACCAAACAAAATTGACTCCTATACATAATGATAATTATTTCATAGAATTTTTAAGGACTGTGTCAGATAATCCCTACTAAAAATACACCAGCATCTATCATCTTTAGGAGACAATGGTGTACAGCAGAAGCATTTAATAGATCAAAATTGATCAGCACTATTCTACTGAGAGATGATTATCAGCAGTGATCGTGACTGGATCAGGGCAATATCAAATATCAAGWTCTGCTCTACTGATCCTGGATGACCAGTGAAATCTGAGCACATGATCTTGTCTAGATTGTGTTACTTGGCTGGGTTTTTTACTCGTTTTCTTGGCACAGTGAAAAACATCTGGAATTCTGGAGAGGAAAAAATAAATTTAGAGTTTTGAAATACTTATTCTGGTGCTATCAAAGGAAAGATAGATTTAGCTTTATTTCTCATTGGCATAAAGCAATAAAATACAGATCTTAGTCCCTTAATTTTCAACCAGGTTTTTCAGGCAGATATTTTTACAGATATACAATCAAATTCTTTCCACAGTCTTTTGCTAGCAGTGAGACTGTGTGGTGGGATATCCATATTTTCAGAGAGGATTTGCAGAGCTATTTTTCTGTTTACTTCATTTTGCTGTTGCTTAGCTGCATCAGTTAGCACCAACAAAATAGGGGGAAAAGCTGATATTTCTGAGTCTGTGACAGTGGTGTTTACTTGTAAAGGACAACTTGCCCACAATGAGGCGTTTGGCGCAGTCTAGGCATTACAGTGGAAATTATAGGGCAGGGAAGATCAAGCCAAACAATAAAATGCTGGGAATTCCCTAATAAGTGTAGAAAAGCAGAGTCTGGAGTGACCCGAGTTTTCATAGTTGCAATCCTCATCAGTGTTAATGGGAGCTGTTGATGTAACATCCATCTTGGTCCTCCATCCTCCCTTTCTCCCCATGCATGTCCAAGTAAGTTGAGATTGCAAAATACAGGTACGAATAAAACAAAATGAGGAAGAACAGATCTATTGAGGTGCTTGCATTTTGCTTTGGGAAGATTTACAAGTGTTTTTTCTCATGTTTTTAATAATTTTGGAGCAGGTAGTGACGATTGTTCAAGCTACAAATTTTGACCATGGGCCTCTGCAGAATACTGTTGTTCTTGTTGCTCTACTCCATTTTTGGGCAGAAACTATTCTTTTTGTCGTATTACAGGAGACTTTGTGGGATATATAAGTAGTTGGAGGTCTGGCGTTTGCAAAGCAGAGTAGATTGCAAATCACAAGTGTCCATTTGGTCTTTGGTGCTGTGCATAAGGATATGATTCTGTTGTGTGACCTTAAATAAGTGTGAATAAGTCTTATATTTGCGTCATATATGTTATATAATATCTTTAATTCTTTTTTTTTATAATGCCTCCACTGCCATTCAGTGGATATGCCGAAGCAGATTGGACTGATAGAAATTTCTGTGAAACCTCTGCCCTGTTACTTATGAAGCAAACCACTTTGAAACAAACTGATCAATAACACATTTAAGACTTGGTTATCACGTCAGAGAAAGGGAACGACTGGATGATAGCTTTTGTTTTCCTGTTTCTGAGGGTTTTTAGACAGCAGAAGTGCTAAATAAGCAAGATGCATAGTCTGTATGCTGGTTTGTTTGCCTAGAGCAAAGTCATCCTTGCTGTAACGCCTGAAGTTTCTGCCTGGATGTTCCTGGGTTCTGCACCCACTTGTCACCCGTTCAGTTTGCTCCTGGTTGACGTGCTGACCGGGTGCTGGACACGTTCAATCTGGTAGATTTTGGGGTAGTGTTTTGGACCTACATCATCTTGCTTGAGTGCGTGTTGCACTCCTCCCTGCAGAACATATAACAAATGTGTGGCTATTAAGCCAGGCTGGTTTCTAACAAAAAGATATAGTATGTGTGGTCGGGCACTGGGGAGAAACTCCGAATGCGTGGGATTCTCCAATCAGAGGAGCAGCAAACGTGTGCAGGTTGTTTGTGACAGGCCCTACAGATGACAGGAACACCGGTTCCAATGAAACCTGGTCACCATCATTTGTGAAAATCCTGATTACAAATTTCTACACGAAGCCCTTGCCGTGAACATTCATAGATTAAACTAGACAGCTCCTTTCCGAGTTTTACTTCATCTTTGCAGTGTTTGCTCCTGGGGCCATGTACAGCACATTTTCGAAGATTTAGAGAAAGAGTGAAAAATTAYGGTGCATGTAGTGCTAAAGGAACATTCTTCAAGATACTGATTTTATGAAAAAGGAGAGAGGATGGATTGAACCCCAGTCCAGTKGTAATTGTAACCACAGGATTTTTCAAACTAGAGGCTATTGATTGTCTCCTTGAACTAGCGGTGATTGGTTTTGTGAAGCTTTATGTTAACCATTAAATATACTTGAATATTTCGTAGTCTAAGTAGATTCCTTATAGACAGAACTGAGCAAAAGGCTCCCAGTCAGTTGTATTGATGATAGATCTAACTCTTACTACAATGAAATGTTAATTAGCAGTGCTAATCTAAAAATTATATGCAGTATTTATTGTTATTTGTACATCACGTGTAAGCTACAAGTGCCCTAATTGATCTATAAACTATATGAAGAGAACATTGTACTTTCTATTACCATACAGGTGTTTTGGTGGTGATATTTTTAGTGGTCTACCTCATAACAAATAACACAATAGCTCAGGCTGTGAAGTGAAAAAGGATGTTGTGTCTCACTGAAGTTCGGGGGCTTTTAACTACATGCACAATATATAATCATAATACTATTAGAGCAAATAATCTTGTGGAAAATAAAATTGCATCATGCAATTATTTGACGACAAAATAAAAGAGATTCAATATAAGGCATCTGGAGGGTGCAATGGAAGAACTGTTGCTCGTTGCATTCCCTTGAGATGCTGCACGGTACAAATGGGCACGGGGCCTGGGCTGCCCCAGCAGCTTTGGGTGGAGGCGCGCAGGGTTTTGTGTCCCCGAGCAGCAGACAATGTGCAGAGTCCTTGTTCGCTCTTGCATTTTTATAGACAAAACAAAACAAAAATGAGCTGTCCTACTGGGTGCTTGAATCACAGAAATCCAAATTGTTCTCTGCCTACAAAGGCATTTGTTGGCTATTGCTCGACTGACTTTGCTAGTGTGTCTGCATCCCCTAAAGCTAGTCAGGGTCATTAAAATACAAGATTATAGGTAAGAAAGCTTTTGATTCCTAAATTTTTCATAACAAAATTGCAGGTTGTACCGGTATAGGGACTTGTGGAAACCGTGTGCCATTATAAGTAAATAGTTTATTTGAGGTATTTAATTTTATAAATTTTATGAAAAAGTAAAAGATTGATAACGGACAGAAGATGTTGCTTTGCCATTCACTTTTTCTCCTTATCAGCACTCCCAAAAACACACCGAGCGGTAAGTTCCCTTTTGACACGTTTGTGCACATCTTCCTCAAAATCTCAACCACTTCCTTGCCTTTGACACTCTCCTGACCTGATTCCGTTGCCGTCAGTCTGCTCAGCCTGTCAGAGAGCTCTCACCTGAGCCCTGTTTCAACTTTCTTGAGCTTTCTTTTGCCCTTTCGCTCCACAAAAGGGACTATTTATCCATCACTCCTGACAACTCACGTCTTTATCTCCCTCCAGCCCTTTTTCCAGATCCTGCCACACCTTTTCCGCTCATTCTTTTCCGATTGCCCCGGAGAACACAAACTTGCTGCCTCTGCCAAAGGATGTCATTGCCCAGATGCCATTTACGCCGTCACCTTTCTAGGTCCTTACATTTATGTGTGTCGGTTATTTACAGATTCCTCTTACATAATGCTCCTCTGATGATTAAGCCTTTCCAGTAAATCTAAAACTCTTATTCAGACTCTCAGCATCTCACATTAGAATTACCATGATGTCTCCCTTTTTTTTTTTTTTTTTTTTTTTTGGTTAACCTTAATAAAGGTAGCGTGACTGGAGTTGTGTTACATCAGCAAGCTGCCCTTAGCTGTGGCTTTGACCTTTACATTCGTGTTGTGTGTCCCACAGTTGTCGTCCCCATCCTCACATCTGAGCACCTTCGTGACCTCTTTCTCTTCCTCGAGGCAGCAAGAAAACTTTTCTGTACTGAGATGCCTACCGGAAAACTTGACCGTGCCCCTGCAGCTCATGTAACTGAATAGAACGGAATAATTTCCTTCTGCTATGTAATCTTTGAGAGGGGGACTTCTGTCTTGTACTTGCTCTGCAAGATCTTTGACACAGGGACAATCTGCTTGATCTTTTAYTGAAGAACCCTTGACTCTGTGTAGTCCTGGTTCGTATCCATGACAATTTTCTCCTCTAGTTTAAGTCCTTTTTCTGCTTGAGGCTGGGATTTCCATGATTTGGAAATACAAGTGGGAAGATGTATCTTAACTATATACATTTTTTTCCCCTCACATCCAAAAATCATTCTCTGCAAACCCCTCCAATGCACTTTCCATGTTATTTTAACCTTGTGACTTAAATTACAGCTCACATATCTTTGCTTTCTCATATTCCTAAATCCTTTCTCTGCCTTTTTTTAATTTAGTTTCCCAAAAAGCTATATGCTCCCCTTAATGCTCTGAATTTATTTTGTTTATTGGTACCCACATCTATTTCTTGGTATTGCATAGCTTTTACTACAGATTGTGTTTTTAGAGGGTTTCTTGCATTTACTTTCTAAAATAATTTCTGGTAGTTCATTTGATGAAATGTTATGAGAAAATATGACTTGACTAGATTGTATGCAGAGGTARAGAAAACACAGGAGGTTATGACAGACTGTAAACAGAACTTCACCAGTTTAACTGATGTTTTTACACTTCTGTAACTCAAGAAATGCTTTGAATCTCAAAACTGAAGGTTTTGAATTGCTCCAAAATAGCATTTAATTGCTTTAGCTATTTATCAGACAGAAACTGTAAAACACGGAAGTTTAAAATCTGTTTATTGCACATGCCCAACAATCTTTTTCAACAATAATTTCATAATGATTTTTAGCTTGAGGACTTTGTGCTGTGCATTTGTAGCAGCCAAATTGACAGGATGGAGTGTAGCAGCTCCAAAGGAGCTATTACAGTCTATTGGGTAATTAAAAGCTAAATGGATTGTTGAGAGACGATCCATACAACCCGATTGGTTAATACTTTCACTTCCGTGAATTTAAGTCTCTCAGGATGATGTTACCACTTTTTTAGAAGTGAGTTCATATTGTTTAAACCACCGTGAARCCAAATTCAGACTCGATATGATCTTAGGGATGCGTCAGGCTTTCATTATTTTGTGAATTTTATAGATCATATTTTCCTCTTATGCCATGTTTAACGCTTTTGTTACCCACTGAGCTCATAATGAAGAGAAGATTTTATATGGAAATTCCGAAGAAATTTTTTATATTTTAGAGATATTGTATAGGTTTGCCCCTACTGGCACTACAGGCGCACAGTAATGATGGACTTTCCTTTGGTATGATGGTCCTGTAGGGAGAACATGGGTGTTTAGAGCATTCCCCACACCGATGGTGAACGTGCCTTGGATGAGGGCTGTTCAGAGACTGAAGCAGTTCTTGTGCAGACCGATTTCCTAGTCTGAAGCTCTATGAATGCATGCAATAATCTAGTCTTCCTTGTTGTATATAACAGGTCATTGTATTTCAGCGGGATATCCTATCCTATATTGAGCCCAACACCAAAGCACTTCCCTCTTTAAGCGATTAGTCTGGAGAGCCTCGTAAGAACAGAACAAGAGACATCAAAGTACGTTTGAGGACCCTCCAATGGCAGGAAAGTAATTAGATCAAATTTGCACTACAGATTCTGTTGCTGCTGAGACTTAAGCTTGTTTTAGTTTTTATTTAAGTAGGCTTAGGTATATGTTTCAGCTTCATCAGTTTTCAATTATGATATTGTAACAGTAAGATTATGGTTTTCTATTTACAAAAATCCATTTTAAATGAGAACTGATGCTGGAAGTTAACTCTCCAGCTGCTCTTTTAGACCATTTGAGTATTGCAAACACTTTCCATTCAATAGAATCCTTGCAAGGGATGAATGAAAGCGAATCTTGGCGCTAGCAATGAAAATTGATCTTATTGCTACCACACTGTCAGTCACTTCCTTACCATTAGATCTTGTTGACATTAGAGAATGTCTCCAGAATAAAGAGGGAAGGGCTTTGTGTGGTGTTGTGGAAGCAGCTTAAAATGCATTTCTTCAGTTGTTCAGCCAGCTGAGGTTTTCCTTAGATACAAATCGATGGTATGATATAAACCTTGAACTTTAGTTTTATGTATGAGTACATCTCTCTACATATATGGAGTTCATATATATATATATTAAAAAAAAAATTCAAGTAACTCTAACAATGATTCTCAAAGTGCTTTGGCAGTAGGAAAGCAAAGAGCTGCTGTAGGCAGATCTTGTTTGATCTCCATTCCAACTCTATTATAACATTTTCTTTTTTTTATTTCTTGTAGCTGTGAGTGTCAGTGGAGATTCATAGGCAAGATGCAGTGTAGGTGTAGAGGCAGTGAAGTGCATAGGGTGGTTGACTTTGGGGAGTGATGAAGTCTTAGAAAAATAAGTTGGTGGCTGGTGCTGTCATTGAAGGAAGGTTTGGGCTCTGTGGGTAAACTTGGTGAGCCCTCGCGTGAGCAGGAAAGGAGTTGTCTATCCATCTAAACCTTCAAAGGCAGCAAGGATAAAAAAAAACCCTTATTTTTCAGGGCTCTGCCTTGTTTTTTTAAGATGGACTTAACTCTATAACGTTTTCTAAGACCTGTAGTCCTGTGTACCAGCTTTAATGGTTCTGTTGTATTCAAAATACGATTCTTTCCACTGCAAATTGCCTTGCAGCTCTCACCAGCATTTCCTCTCTGGAACTGTGAGCAGTTGTGTGAAGCACCCAGCTGGGATTGTAGCCTGAGAACTCCTCACAAGCATGAGTGCTCATCCAGCTTGCTCTTTACCTGTTCTGAGCAAAGCTTCTTCTGCCACATATTACTTTTCAGCAAAACATCTTCACTTCTAGATGACAGTGATTCCTTATGGGCATGACTGGATATATCCAGTCTCGTAAATTGAGATATGATCGAAATCCTAAGGTAAAATAAATTAATTTGTCTCCTAAATCAACTGGATCTATACAAATTCTGGTTGAAGATCTATCCCATTTTGCCTGTATTTAGTAGTGCACAGTCATAAATCTGTAATGTCAGCTTGTTCACAAGGGTGTGTGACTGCACATAGAATGGATAAAAGCTGGTGAAGGTTTGGAAATCCATCTTCTAATAAGGTGTTGGAAATACCCTTTAAGGTTTTTCTTTACTAGATGTTAACGTAATGATGTTATTGCATGGGCAGGCACACATGGCACATAAGTTGCTGGTCAAGTTKGCATCTTTGGAGATTTAAAATCCTAAATATTTAAAATAAGCATAAGAGGTTTCTGAGATGAGAATGGATTGGTATCAAGGCCCAAAATTTTGGTGAATCCTCAACGTTAGACTGCTGTTACATTATAACTTATTTTCCAAAAGAAGCAACCCAAAATCTCGGCACATATACTCAGCATGTTAGTTGTGAAATCTACATTCTGTTCTAACCCAAAACTTCTGTTGAAATAAATAGCTGTCTTTTTTTGAGATCTCTCTTAGGATTTGCTTTCTCTTCAGTAATTTCAAAGTAACATTAAGTGCAGCTTAACTTAAATCTCCCTCCACTGAGTAACTGCTCTTAGGGCTTCCTTTCCCTGACTCAGCAATTCTCTCAAGCTGTTGTCAGTTCCTTTTGTGGGCCTGTCTGTCTTGGCTCTGCTGGATGGAGGGCCACATCCCTTTGCATTGAATGTAGAGTCCCTCGAGGCATACTCACCTTGGTTATTTAGCAGTAAGTGTTCTGCAACCCCATCATTTTTTTCAATGGACAACCTATTTTCTATTTTATTAGTCTTTATTGAGCTACATATTTTCGCTGATCCATAGGTTGGACACTTCAAATGGGCATCATGATGACACCCCTGGAACTAKACCCGACAGGTATTTTCCAACATGTCTGTAGCTAGTTTGGTTTGAACATCATTTCAGACAACTATTGTAGCAAAAAATATGCTGCAACACAGGCTACACATTCGACAACCYATATTTCAGCATGTAATGATGTTAGCTGTGCATTCAAACTTGTTAAAACTCTCTTTGAATGTAACTGCATTTAAAAATGGTTCCAGCCACAGTTACAAGCCCCAGAGGAAAGCGGGGCTTTGCTGTCTCTCCTCCAGGAGAGCACACTCTACCTGCTTCCTGAGTTGTTGCTTGCCTGCAGAATAAATGGAGAATTAATCTTCTGTGACGGAGAGGAACTTATGGTACGTGAAATTTAGAATGCTTTCCAGACCCTTTCAAAGAGGCTTCCATCTCTTTCAGACCTCAGGCTCTAGCAAATTGAACCTAAAGAATGTATGTTGTACCTCTGACAGAACTCCTGTTGTTAACTATTTCTCATCCTTTAATTTCCCTCAGTCAATAACCTGGTGTTGATGCAATCTAGTATTTTGCTCAGAAACCTGCTCTGTGAAATGCARCCCCTGCAATGCTGAGCCAGGAGCCTTCAGCAGCCCGGCTGTGACCTGGCGTGCACCCTTGTCCACCACCTTCCTTCCAGCACCCTCCATCCTCATCGATTTCCCACATCCTGCTTGAGTCCCCGGTGAAGCTTTCTTGTTCAGTGACAAGGGACAGCCTCAGCAGTAAGAAACGTGCTTGCCCGCTTCTTTAGTCTTCCTAATTGCAATAGTTGTAATTTTAAACCTGACTGGTGATATCAGAGGGCCAACTGAATGCTGTTAGGTGGGTCAGGACCTGCAAATTTCAGTGTCTTAATTTGTTCTTTGACTATTGATTTTGGGCAGTTTTATTCCCCATCTGTTCTCCTTAATTGCAGTTGCAGCTATGTGTCTAGCTGCTCCTACAAGCAACTGAATTAGAAAAATGAAAAGTTATTCCATGGTGCTTTGGCTCTAGAAGTAGCTATTTAACCCTGTGGTTTTGTTAGAGCCATGCATGAAATCAATGTCTCTGATGTCTCTTCTCTCATATGTACTTATAATGCTGAGAAGGAACACTCTCAAAATGATGATAAAGGGAAGGCTTTGGAATTGTGATAATTTTGACACATCATTACTATGATTGACATGATAAATAAGTCAGGTCATAAGGAATAATGCAGTTCTGTATCCCCAGCCACATGAGCTTGCTGAGAGGGAGAAAAGGGTCTATTAAATTTTCTGTATATTGCAGATTGCAGTCAGTGGTGCATAAACAATACATTCTATAGCAACCTGCTCCTTGCTCAAGTTGTTATTGGCAGGCACTGTGGCATTTCGGCAGTCATTAAAAGAAGCTATCACTATTAATCTCCAGTCTCATGGCAGACAGGTTTAACCTGAAGCTGATCATCAAATAATGGTAGCATATATGTGTGCTTTGTCAAACATGCCCTTTCATCTTTGGATGCCTTACGTGTAATGTTTACAATGCAGGGAGGGCTGAAGAATCTTGATTTCTGTATAAAAGTTGGTAAGTTAATAATGTGTCTTCTAAAGAGACATTTCCCCCTCCAAATTTGGCATATTCAGGAAGGGRAAGGGTTGCTATGAAACCAGACAGCTTATTTTCTGCATCCCCAGCATTCGGGGTTTTCTTTACTCTGTGGTTTTCTTATTCCTTGACCAAACTGATTGACAAACAAACCAGAACAGCAGCAGCAAAAACTGACTGAACGTCAATAGCACCAGGTCAATGMGACAGCTCAGTATGAACTTCTCAGTGGTCAGAGGTAGAACAGTGGTCAGAAGAGTGTCTGGAGATGACTGGAGAACCTCGAGACCAAACTCGTGTTAATAGTGATTTGTTTGGAGGATTAACTCTTTTCACAGACTGCTGAATTGAATGAGAAAGGAAGGAGAAAGTCCTATCCTCCTTCTCAAATAACCTTTAACATCCTCTCAGAMATGGGGTCATATCTGTCGGTTAAGCTCTCTGAATACCCTTGACCCAGTTCCCACTTCTGGTTGTGGTAATCAGGTGGTTGTGGAGAAGCAAACTCGTCCTCGRTTGTGTCCTCAAAAGCCATTTCTTTGGGCAAATCAAAAAAGATCATCTCAGGAGACTTCCCTAACACAAGTTTTCTTCCAGGCGTGTAGTGCCACCAGTATGCACCGCTCACCAGAGATATGCCTGTAGCCCCATCAATCTCATCCGTGCTACATCCAGTGTGCTCATCCAGTTGTTGACAGAGATACATGAGAAAGATAAGCAAAGCAACAGCAGTTTATCCAGAAYCTCATTTCATCCTTTTGGTTTGTAGTCCATCATTGCTTACAATGACGGACAGAGACAGGAAAAGAGGTYGAAAATGAGCAGTTTGGAGCCTGATCATTTCCTTTTCAGTTTTCAGAAGAATGCTCTTTGAGACAGCAGATATTGCTTGCTATTGGCTATCAAGAGGCAATCCTAAGGGGCTTTCAGGCTCCTAGTCATTATTTTTATTCTTTTTTTTCCTGATGCTGCTGTATTTCCTTTCATCACTGAATTTTTTTCTGAGCTTCTTATCCCAGCCATTGCAAACATGATTATACCTAAGAAATAATTTAGTAAGGCCTTAGATTTCACAAAATATAAGCTATCTCAATTTTACATTAAAGGTCTCAAGTGCTGAGCTTAGTGTTTGGATGATGGCCATCAAGAAGGAACAAGGTGAGCTGCCCTGCAAGCCAAGGGGAGACGGGAGCTGAGGGATCAAGGCACGGCTTCATTGCCAAGGCCGAGTCCTGCAGGGTCTGAGCCAGAAGAGCAGAACTGGTCGGTATGAGATTAGGCCAAYGGTCCAGTCATCACCAGACAAGTCCATAGCAACGAGGCAGGTCCGGGATCAAGCCAGGAATTCCGATCAGCAGGACTGAAAGTCGGGACCAGCAAGGTGCTCCGTAGCCACTGAGCTTCACTATTTAGTGATTGAGGAGAGGTCCTAGATGGGAAAGCTCTTTTTCGTACAGCTTTCTCTCACAGTTTAGCTGTTTTTGCAGCACTTTGATGCAGGGTTACACAGCTCCCCTGTATTGGAGCTGAACTTGAGCACAAGCAGCTGTGCCCAGGAGGGAGGAAGAGGTTGAGCCTGGTGGTGCGCTCAAGCCCTGGTCTTTGGGCAGCTTCAGCCCACTGCTCCAGCCAGAGGAAAGATATTGCTCCAACTGCTCTGCAGGTGTGACAAGCTCCCAGGGGCTGTTTTTGAATGATCATGGGAAAACGGGGAAGTCAAAGAACCCTTCCCTTATGTATCTGGCAGGGGGTCAGGGTGAAGGCTTGAAAAGCAGCAGTTCCTCCTGCCCCGGGCATGGTCACTGAGCTGGTCTGAGGGCAGAGCAGGCAGGGAATCAAGTGCTTATAAACAGTGAAATTACACAGCAGTGGTGTTTTTCCTGTTGGCTTTTTATTTTGAAAGGCTATTTMTTTTAAACAGTATGAGAGAAAGACATGGCAAAATTACTGTGTAGATCGAAGGGAGCAGAAGAGCAGCTCTTTAACACYAGAAGTCATCTGCTCTTTAAATGGTCTTCACATACATTGCGATCATTCTCAATACTCAATCCCCAAGCTAGAGCTCAGCTAAATTGGTGTGGTGACATGTGCCAGAGTGTACGAGCAGCTTGAAACRATAGCTCTGAGAAATGTAAATTGCCTGGTTTACTCTTAAGTTGATGTTGCCTATGATAAAACCAGGGAGAAAACATTAMGTTGTTCAACCCATCCAGTGAATTGCTCTCCCACTAGTGTCATCCAAAAGCGTGCACCAGCGTTTGGTTTCAGTGCCACGTTGCATTAACAAGAGGAGGTCAATGACACAAAGGGAGTGTGGGAAGGGGAGATGGTTTCAGAGCTTGCGGGATCCCCACGGATGTTGCAGAGCAGCTTCTTCCTCCAGTTGGAGTCTGGAAAGAAAAGCAAAGAAATAAGTTCTCCATCGTATATTCGAGGCAACTTCAGGTGCTGAGAAGGCATAATAAACAGGTCAGACTTTTGCCTGCTGTGGCCTCRTTTCCGTAATGTTTGTCCTCGTTTCATTTTCACCCCATGTAAAATGGAGATAATGACTCCTGCATCTTCTGGAGAGGTCTCTGGTGTGCTGGTAGAAGCAGTGATTATTCTTCAAGAGCACTTCYACTTCTTGCAACTTTCAGTGGCAATAAATTATACTTTTTAAGGATAGGAGTAAAAGTTTTATGCAGAATTAAATCAGCTGTTTAAAATGTTATTTTCCTTCTCCTTATTGGGTTTTATTTTTTGTGTGTGTGTATGTACAGAGAGAAATTGGAAGCAAAAAGGAATTTCTTGGTGTTTAAAAACATTCTTAAAGCACTTTGAGTGACTGTAGGTCTCCTATGCAAGCTGAGAAAGATGCTATTTTTTATTTTGTCTTTTATATTGGTTATCACATAATTATTTTGAGAAAGACCTATATTTCATTGTATTTCACTGTAAAATACGTAAGTTTAATTTCATCCTCCATCTATTAAGGAAAATTTCAACCTGCCACCTCTTTTGAAGACAGTTTTGAGTAGTTCGGAAGTATCTACAGGAGGTCCTCAATGTCTGCTGGAAATTTGGGCAGTTTTATCCCAACCGTAGCTATGGCTCTATAATGACCCAAAACTGAGTAATGCAGAGAAACACTTAAAGCTTCCAAACCTTTGGATAGACATTTGGTTATTCCACTCACTTGAAATGAGTGCTCGATCTGCCCATCGTTGCCTGCTGCACGAGCTGCCTTTGCGGAGCAGTGAGCAGGAGAAGTGCCACCAGCCAAAGGCTTCAGCGTGCAGAGCGTTGCTTTTAAGTGACGATGGGCTCCGTTACAAAGCTGAGTTAAACCACTTTGCTGAAAAACCCAGTAATCCTCCTGTCTTTCGAAAATGCCAGGTGCAAATGTCTCAGTTTTTAGGTTTTCTCCATTACTTTTCAATAGCTCTGGATTATTGTTATTTTAAGAATGTTTTGACACTTTTATTTTGATATATCGCTTTGGTTTCATTCTGGGTTTTGGGAGTGGTTGGCTTCCAGGCTCTTGAGGCAGGAAAAGGGGGAGAATAAGGTTTATTTTGGAAACTGTCTGTATGTCTGAGTCTTCTGAGAGGTTTTGTGGCTCAGCATGTAACACATTTGATTCTCTTGAATTTGGTCTGTGTTTTAAGGTCCTTTGGCTCCTGGATGGGCAAACTGTCCGGCAAACTGATCTCGCTGCTCCTCAAAGACAGGCGCAGCCGGTGAGCATCAGCTCCTGCTGTCACGTGTCCCCTGTGCGTTTCCTATTTCCCTTCGCTAGGGACAGGTAGGGCTGCACGGAGCTTACAGAACCAATAGCAAAATGGAGAAAATAGGAGATACAGAGCAGAACAAGGCAAAAATCGCTCAGCATCGCAGGCAAAGGGACATCCCTCGGAGGATTCCCATTGCCCCTTGCTAGGAAACCGTCAGCTGTCCCCGCTCTGGCTTCCAGTTCTATTTTAGCTGCTTAGCGTGATTTTATTCCGTATCCAAACGCATTTCATGTGCGGGTACAAGCGAAGTGAGTCATCCTTCTGCATCCAGCATCTATAAATAAGTCCTGGAGACGGGGCGCGTGTCAGAGCAGGCAGGAGCCGGTGGTTGGTTGGGGGAACGAACCCCGTGACAGTTTCCGATTGTTCCCGTCGCTGCGACGCTCCCACCGCTCCGCGCTCCCGCTGCCAGCCGGCAGGATCACGCTGGCAGCGTTATTTCTGGAGCAGATCTAAATAAACTGCCTTGATTAAGGCTAAACAATATCGCTGCGTTCTGCCTAATCGCGCATTCCCAGCTCATTTAAAGCTGATAACCCAAGGATGTTTTGGAACTGATTGTGTGTTTCTAAACCTAGGACTGGATTTCTTTCTTTTCTAAGGTTCTTTCATGGTTTAGATGGAAAGGAAGTATAAATCATTTTAATTTTCATTTATTCCTCCTAATTTTCCCACTTGAATTCATTTGAAACATCCTGGCTTTATGTTTGGATAATAACAATTGCAAATACGAAGTGGCCTGAATTGGAAAGTTTGGGGTGAGTTGGGAGCTAAGAACACCCCATGGAAATATGCTTCTCTCTTCAGCCCCTGAAGCCTGGAGTCCCATGCTGTTCGTGGAGAGGCTTTTTGCCCTCCCTATAACCAAAACCAACGAGCGAGAGCTTTTCCGAGAGCGTGGGAAGTCACTGGGAGATCGAAAAGACATCTTGCTCTTAAAGCTCCCGTCTTATCTGGGAGCAGCAGATAGGAAATCATAAGTACATTAATGCAAACAGCATTTGCACTGGGCAAGCAAGGTTCATCTGCCAATTTATTTTTAACAATGCTGACGCTACTCGTGCTGCAGCAACACCAACAAAGAGCACTGAGTAATAACTTCCCCTTAGATTTCTTCTTACAATACTTGCAGTATTCTCTGAGCATGCATTTATATGCTGTGTATAAATAGGCAGACACAAAAACCCATTCCAGCCTCCAGAAAAGAGAGATGCTGTTTTATTCTCACTTCAGAAAATTAAATGCTTATCCATCTGTGGAATTATTTTTGAATGAATAAGTTTGTAGACTTTCTTTAGCTGGGTTATTGTTTGCTCTTTTGGAGCTTTCTTTACATTTGCAGTTGTTTTGCTCTTGCTACAGGAGAAATACAGAAGAAATACAGTACTGTTTATTTTTCTCCCTGCTGAGGTGCAAGGCAACCTTATATTATAAAATAACCAAAGATTGATAATCACAAAGGCTGCATAGGGAAAGCCTCACTTTATTTAGAAGAACATCTGTGCTTTAAAGAGGAAGGAAAAAAAATCTTTCCTTTGATAGCGAAATATTTCTTCGGATTCTGAGCTCTGCTGTGTGAGTGATTTTTGCCCTGCTTTTATATTTTATAGCACACTAAATATGTAAATGAAATACTTTATTGCTTCTGGATCTCTGTGACCTGAACAACTCTACTTTTATTAGGTATTATATATTTTTGTAGAAGAAAGGAGTGAAGTAGCAGGTTGTGGTCAAGGGGAGTGGAGATCTTTCGACCATATGGAGTGGACCTGAGGCCCCTGGTAACCTATTTCTCAAAATATTATTCTGACAAGCTACTCTGCGTGTTTGGTTGAGCTAGCTGTTGGGAGAAGGCTCTGGGGTATCTTCTTGCTTTTCAGTTCTGTTTTCTTTATGTAAAGACTTAAAAACAACAGACCTTGGGAGCAAGGTAGCAGTCTGGATCCCAAAGCATCTTTGCCATATTAATATATAAATGGACTACAACAAGAGTTGACCTTGAGCTTCAAATGCTTTTCAGAGCAGCTTGGTCAGAACACGGTTCCAGCAAAGAACACAATAGCCTGTTTAGTCCAAACTTATAAATATTTGTCCTCTGAGCCTTCGTGAATCACTATGTGCAAGTAGGATTTGAGGGCACGTTTAGACTCCTGGCTGATTATTTTGAAGTTCAAATAATGTTTCAATGTAGCTAATTTTAATCAGTGTTCTTAGAATGGATTTTTCTGGAGAAAGTTTTCATCAACGCATTGCTTATCCAGGAAGTGCCAAAATGTATTTGCATCACTTTAGCTGAATGAGTGTGTCGTTCAGATCCATAGGAGTATTCTTGTATGTGCTTTTTGTACAAAGGTACCAAGTTGGCGGCCTAAACACATTCACTGGCACCAAATGCTATGAAACAGAAGCGCTTCCTTTGCTCGCGAAGAACAAATCGACTGTGGAACACTTTGAGATTCATCTTTGCCTTATTCTTGATGAGGACGACTTAAAATTCTCTTCTTTAATCTGGCAGGAGACTCCCACGTTTTTAAACAAGTGACTTGGTTATAAGGGTAGGAACCTGGGTACAAGCAAGTATCTAAATTCCACTGTTATTTTTTATTTTTGTATATTTGCCCAGGATCTAATAGATCTTTCTCCTGCATGCAAGATAATACTAGAAAAAAATCTGATCTGCTTGATACAATATCCTCCTAAAAAATACGTGCAGTGGTATGGAATATAAACACTGACAGTGTCTAAATAGCACTTAGATGTATTGCAATAGGTTAACTGGTGTCTAACTGCAATTAAGTAATCATTTTAGCCTTAGTAGTGCTACTTGTCTTATGTTTAAGTACCTGTGCACAAACATGTGCTTCCAGTCACACTGTTTCATTTGGGAAGATACTACAAAAAAAAAGAAATATATATATATATATTTTGAAAACTCCTGGTCAGTTGTTTGGATTTGTTTTCTGGTCTTCCATAGGGCACATTCAATCTTCGAATGTCTGCATGAAGTGCTTTAGTTTTTGATATAAAACAAATTGTTGTTGCGATGTTGTTTCTTAAATAATTTTGCCAAGCCTGAGGTGCTTTTCTTTATCCTTGGGCTTTAGGTTTCTAAGTCCGGTAAAGGGCAAATGGAAATGTCACTTCTTTTTTTGTTTGCACCTTTTCATTTCCAAGCAGAGGAGTATTTAAACTTGTTACAAATGAGTGGGAAGAGAAGCAACTGGGTTGTCAGTTTTTATGTGCTTTTTATTTATTGTTTCTTGCCAAAATGAGAAGTTAAGAAATGCTTTGCATTGATGCAAAAATGAAGCCCCATATGAAGATAGAGTTGAAAATAGAAGGCAGCTTTTTATTGTCTGCCATTGCTCTTTCTTTCCTGCTGCTTGACAGTAAACCAGAATCTGCYGGTTTAAGAACAGGAGGATCTGAAGAGCCGGGGGATCTTTGATGCTCCTGGTGSAGCCGTGTCCCGCTCTGCTTTCCTCCTCCTTTCTTCCCTTGCTTCATGTCTTGCCACTCAATTTTGCGTTTCTGGACTGCGTGGTTAACTGGCAATTCTAGTATGGTTTCTAAATAACATCCAATAACCTGATGTGCAGTTGATTAAACTAATTTCCAGAATTACCCAGGCAGCAGAGCACCGTTTACAACCAGCTCCTCCATGCCCAGCTCTACCGACCACGATGCATTTCTTACCATGCCCTAACACACGCCATGAAAATGCGCAACCTCTTAATAATCATTTCCAATGATCCAGTTATTTAAAGTAATCTTATCAACCATATGCATGCCTCTGATTTTGCTATTAAGAATCTCAATATCGGGGCTGCTGCAAGTGGCTGTTCTACCTGTTCCTGCTTGCGTTGCTTTGAAGCTGACTCGGAGGCTAATAGATTCCACTGCTAGTCCATGGATTTTTCTCCTTTTAACTGCTGTTGAATAAGATTACACACTCTAGCCACTTATATACCTGATATTAAAGCTATCTGATGATTTGAAAAGCCACCGGAGTGTTCTTTAGCTAGAATAGCTCAGGGCTATATATTTTTTTTTCATGTTAAAAGCTCTAATGATGTGCTGGATGATAAGTTTCTAGGCAAAAGGAAACCCCTCGCTGTGCACGGGGGAAGGTCAGGTCAGTGACAGAGACTGAACTTCTAAATTGCTCTGTTTGCACGGGGAGTTGCAAGAAGGGAATGTCAGAGCGTTGGAGCAGAAATTTGGTCTTTTTTGTTTGAATTTGGCTGCTGAGTCATCACAGGGAGCTGGGTTGGGGCCTCTAGGGCAGCGCAGCCCTATGTTGGCCATGGGTGGCTGTGACTTASAGCAACACATCTTCTGTCTGTGAATCAACCCTGTCTAGGTTCYTGTCTCTTGCTACCCTGAGAAACAGGACCCAAACACTCTCTACAAGGGTTCAGAAGCTTCTCAACATGTGTTTTAGGCTGTGTTTTATCTAATACTATATATAAAGCTCTTCACTGCTGTCCTGTCTAAACATAAAGGGATACCAGTCATGCTGTGGGTAGAGCTAAGTTCCCTGTTAATCTTCCCCTAGGGCTAAAACTAGCAGCTCTTGTGGTCTGTGTGAAAGTCTCTACAAAACAAGGGGAAGCTCTTGCAAGTGTGGCTGTTATTTATTTAAACATTTGGAAAAAATTATAGCGTGCTCTTTTTTTTGCTCTAGCTCTTATTCTTTTGTTTGTATCTATCTCAGTGAATCGTTTCGAACTCGTCAAAGAGAGTTTGGCTTATTTAGCTTAGCAAAATTAAGCCTGTGAAGGAATATGACTGTTGCCTATAAATACTTCAGGACATAAACATCACAGAGGGAGAAAAGAGCTCTTTAAGCTAAAGGACAACATTGGCAGAAGAACAAATGGGGCACATTTAAGCTGGAAATTAGAAGTGTTTCTAGTAGCCTGAAAAGCCAAGTGCTAGGAAACCTTCCAACCAGGAAAGCAGARYTTAGGAAACCCGGTGTTTTTACCCYAGATGTTCATAAACACAATTGTATGATGGCAGGTCTGGGTTCTTGCTCAGGAGATGCTTTCTAGTCCTATGTTCCCAATACTGTTATCAGGCAGCTCCAGAAACATAAAATATCTTGGATAAATACTACCGTTTTGCCTAGTTAATATATTTTCTCTTTTCTCCTTTAAGGCTCCATTTCTGCAAAATTGTGTATGTCCTTAATTTAAGCATATGAGTTTATCTGCTCTCTTCCAACTGATGAACAATATGCCTGCAGTTAAATACATTCTGAACTGCTTGCAGAATTGTAAGCTTGACTGGGTAAAGTTTTGCAGGTATAAATTCATTATCTCCGGGCAACTTTATTTTYTAAAGTGACATATGTCAGAGGTGCTGTTGTAACATCCATAGTAACATTGCASTGCACCAGAAGAGAGGAGTAGGAAAGGAAGGAGTGCAGTTTTCCAGGAATGTGGCTGCTGTGGGTGGACATATGGGTGATTCAGCCAAGTTTCAATTTGTGCAGGGCTTCCTAAGCTGTTGCTGTAAGCTCCTGTAATGGCTTCTCTTTGCCTTACCACCCTAGAAAGCAATATCTATTTGTTTTGTGATCTGTTTGCTTTGTTCTGTTTGGTTTTATTCTTYTATTCACTCCATTTTTTTTGTTTTACTTGCAGTGGAAATTAATCATGCGTTTGATCTGTTGTGGGCAAAGCTTAGTCACGTTGACAAGAGCRTGTTGAGTCAATAAATATAACTGACCTAGATCATTCGTTTTGCTTGTATTGCATTTCATAAACCTTTTTCATTTTTTYGTATCTAGGGTTTTATTCATATGTCATGATATCTGATGTCTGGACCAAGACAAGCACTGTATACATAGGAACTCACTTAGTGTGATTGATTCAAGCAACTAGATCATTTTCCCTATAAATTTCATCCCCAAAGCTAAGTTTTTATGTTGCTTCTTTGAGCCTACAGTCTATTTTTTCAAAGGTTGGAAGGTCAGAAATTCTCTTAATATCTACATGTTTGAGGGACCTAAGATATCCTGGGGTAGTGAAGAGTCATAATAATGCTTCATTCGCCACCTCTGTGTCACTAGATTGCTTTTATTTCATAAATCAGATACTTTTGTCTCCAAATACTYCACCTGGAGCTTTGCTGTTATCCCTGAAACCAAACAAATGTGGTGATTTGCTCGTGCTGTACAGGATTACCCCCAGCTAGATGTCACCTCAAAAGAGGTTCAAATCCCAGTATGTTGCTCTCTGACAGTGGTTTCCTTCAGAGATTCCCGTTCCTCCCACTGTGGCATCTCATGGAAGTGTCACACAGATGGGCACCACTCATAAGAAGAGATTATTAAAGCTTATAAGTGTAAGTCTAAAAGAATTAAGAAGCACCAAATGGCTACAGCTGGAGTAAACGAGGGTGGGTTGAGAACCAAACACAGTAAGACTTGAACCATCCTCACAGGAAAATCTTCCTTATTTTTCTTTGCATTCAGGAATCCTGTACAATTCAGGAGTCCTGTACAATGCACAGTGATGTTCAGGAATATCACGTTTRCCTTTTCTTGAAAATGAGGACAGTCCCTGTATGCAAAAATGAAACAGCAACTTTTCTTATCTAAATATTCATTCCGCATGGTAACAGGCAACCTAATTAGTAGGGAACAAATAGACAAATCATGTTTTAGGATAGAATTTTATGACTTAGAAATACGCTTTCTTCATTRTTGGCACCATTATTTTCTCTTAGGCATTCAGGTGGTTGTCAGAATTTGCTAGTCTGTTGATCAAGATCCAGTTCCTGTTGTGTAATGTGTACTGGAAAGGGCAATTATTTTGTTATGGAGTGATAATCCAAAACATCTGCAGGTTGTACGTGCAAAAAGTGAAATATATTCATTGCACAGTTTGTATTTGAAAGGTCCTTTTTTGCCCCCACCCTTGAGCCATATTGARATACAATATGAATGTTATTTCTCCTTTTTTCCCTCAGACTCCATATTCCATAGTCTYAAATTGCACATTCTTGATGTCATAATGGTGAACAATATATTGCTGCTCTTTGTGTTGAACTTTTTCTCTTATTTCCCATTGTACTTTTTTTTCCTAATTTGGGTATCCATAATTGTGAAACAATAACAATTGTCTATATCCTGTGTAGTAATTGAATAGGAATTTCTGCATGCTGCACAAATGGTAAAGTCTGTGGATTTATGATGAAGTGTTTCTAATCTTTTTCTTCCAGGTGATCTTATACAAGGTCCCAAGTTCTGCTGAAATACTCAGTTTCTCCATTAGCTTGTGATGATCTTTTTGCACAGTGTTGCAGAACGTAAAGAAGTAAATCCCTTTTTGGATACTCCCTGGGATTTCCTCCTTTGCTGGAGCCAGAGCACTGAGAAGTAATTGCAGACTAAGGCTAAGGGATGGGATGTCCAGCAGTCAGCATCACATTGYAGGCTCTACTCAGAATAAGTAAATGAAAGTGATCTTGCCCAAATAATCATATTTGSAGAGTTCTCTGCTTAGGCTAATCTTGTTTGTATTAAGTGTCATAGTTGGATTGGGATCCATAAGCAATTTAAATTCTCAGCCCCCAAAGTAAGATTTGTCATTTTTTGTCAAGTTTGGGTTCAAGCTATTACTCTTTTCCTCAAGATAAAACACTTTCTCCCACCTGGTATTATTGCACAGCCTCTCTCTGAGATGAATTTGAGCCTCCGTGAAGTAATGCTCTTAATATTCTGCTCKGCAAACATGGATGTAGATAAATGTTGCATGCCATAATCTAAAACCTGAGAAAGAAGCTCAGGTTTATAGCTTTGGGGCGGAAAGCACCTTTTCCATCTTCAGTGATAGGACCTGAGTGAGATTTCATCTTTGCTGAAAAAATTTAGCACCTGAGTGGCTTTGACAAAGTCTATGATCTTTATAATCTATAAATTATATTTAAAGCTCTCTGCACCTTATATAGTAAAGAGATTAAAACACTGATTGTCTTTTCAGAGATGATAGGGCAGTCTATGTAATTATTTTATTTAAGCAACAGATGAAGAAATCTACAACTCATGAGTGGGGAAAAAAAATCAGTGCTAGGAACCGCTTGGGACAGGTTCACTCCAGGTCAGTCAGGAGGGAAAAAATGAGGAAAGTTCCATGTGGACCAAAATCAAAACTGCACCATCCTGTGCATCCTCTGGTGAGAAAACACCGCAGACCAGGCAGGAGTTGCCAGCCCACATCCTCCTTATCCCTGTCCCTTCCCATAATATATCCTGGCTTTGTGCAGAATCACCAGGGGTTCTGCACACCCTTGAGGACATTTGTATTGAGATGTATGGCAAGATTTCAATATTGTGAAACACCCATAGGGGATGCGGTGAGTAATGCAGAAAGGTGGGCTGAACGACTGGAGACAGAGGCCGTGACAAGCAAATATAATTTTGAAAGGATGTGATGGTCATATGAGCCCATATTGCAGCCTACTCTACAGCAGGACAACATTTGCTCCTCGGGTATTTTCAGCAGCYCCAAAAGAAAGCTGCAAACTCTCTGCTGCAAAGGGATCCGTGGGAATGTCCTTGCTGAGGTTTACTTGTCAGGATTGAGTCCAGAGTGAATTATGGCAAGTGATTTCTTTGTGCTGCAAATGGAAACTTAAGCTGTTTTTGAATAGGAAATACGAATATGAATGCTGCCTGGGAACTGTTGAGATAATGCTTGGAAATTGTGTTGTTTTATATATATTCTTGTTATTTCTGCAGCTCGCATTTCTAGCTGGAGGACGCAGAATCCAAGCGTTTGGATGAGCTCTCTGTAGCACATCTGTATTAACTCACCCACTCAAAATCTTTGAGCAGACTCTTTAAAGCAGATTCGTTTTAGGGCTTGTACCAAAGGAAACCGAGCACTGTCTTTTGTTTCGATACTTGCTACAATTAGTAATGAAGTCCAAGAACCATTCTTAGGGCTTCCCGGTTGGAGGGAGAGCAAAGTGCACTTCTCCTTCCCGTGCTTATCTGTGGACCGCACAAAGAGCCCTTCTCTTCTGGCCAACTCCTAGGGGTTGCAGCAAAGTCAGTCTCTATTCTTTGGTGGTTTTTCCGGGTGGTTGAGCCATTCTCCAGGGATCTGATAAGCAGAACAAGTGCTTTTCCTCTCCTACTGATGCAGATAAGGAGTGATTATTGTCCAATTTGCTCTRTTTTGTCCTTTTTTGCCTTGTTTGTTGCTCTTTCCATATTTACTGGTGGCTGTGGGCAGAGGGGTGGTGGAAAACCGCAGCTCAGAGGTCCTTCCTCCTCATCAGTAGCAAAAGGCTCATCTGGTTGGCAGTGTGTGTTTGCTTTTAATTAATTTAATTCCTCTCCTGGCTATTTTTGTATAGAAATTTGCTCCCTAGTTATACCTGTTCCAGGAATGTTGTTGAACAGAGGTTAAATCTACTTAAAAAAAAAAAAAAAAAAAAAAAATCAGATTTTAGAGGTCAGACAGAAATTGGGTTTATATTATTACAAACAAGAACTCTGTTTTTGTGCCGGGTCAACAGAGCATGTCTCTTGGAAGAAACATTGAAGAGCATTTGCAGCACTTCCTTAAATACTCGCTCAGATGCTTGAAATTAGGCGGGTGTGTAGGTGATTTTCTTAAAACTTTAAGGTTTTGTTGCGTATTTTCTTCTCCCTTAGTACATTATTCGCTCTCAGTCAAAAAGCTGTCAATATGAATTCTTTTTTTCTCGCTCTGTAATTCAGAAAATTGTTTTGCAAAGCAGGTTTGTTTCCTCAGCTACCCGGTAAGGTTTCAGAGCCCCAGGAACGAATCTTKGACTAGTCATTGGGTGAAATCGCCTGGAAATGGCTTTTGCTTTGCTAGTTGCTGGGTAAACCAGGACCCGCCTTTGCATTTTCTATTCTTTAAGGCACTGTCTTAAAAGAGAGACATCAGGGCTCGTATACCTGGCCTTTGCCGCTCTGCTTACCCGTTGTATGATGGAATTAGCCTCCTTTGTAGAGGACRTTTGATGGGCTGGCTCAATTTGCATCCGTTTAGATTTATTTTCATGTCTGTCTTTTGCTGTATTTCATTTATTGGATTCTCTGTCTTTAGAAATTTTTATTACTCTCGTATTCAGGTTAAAAAATAGCCAATTTTTCTTTCCCAAATGAATTGCTTGCAGCCAAGTACCCATGAATGCATGGGTATTTTAATTCAGTTATTAAATGTATACAGTGGTAATTTACAACCAGCCTTTTAGCCATTTTTTTAAGTGTCTGCTGACTGTTGCATAAGCTAAATTATTTACAGTATGATGCCTCACAAAAGAGAAGCAGATTTGGGTTATTTACTTTGCTGATAAGAGCAGGGGATTGAAGTTGCTGTGATATGCTGCTCTGTTAATTTCTTATTTGCTCCCTAGTGGGTGAAATCTTTTTAAAGAACTAACATGAGCATTGGCAGACTCTTTTGAAATGGTGTGGAAGTGGTAAGATTAAACAAAACATGAAAAGGTCTTAAAAACTGTAAGTCAGCAAGCATCTGATAAAAATAAAAGTGCTCCACAATAGGAAACCTTTTGGATGCTTAATTTATTTGCTTTCTGGTCGCGAATGGGCCCTGCTCTCCATCTGGGAGCGGTTTGTGTGAGTTTTGCATTCCGAATGGCACCAAGCTGGGGGTGTGSAACCAGTGGGTTTGTGCAGCATCATGAAAACCACTTAAAATGGCCTTTATGAGGATCTCTCCACAATGAGGAGATGAAAAGATCCCAGGGAGGCTGCAGAGGCACTTGGGCAGCCACGTTGCTTGACCAGCCCCTTGCCTGGGGTGCTCGTTGGTGGATGTGCGGGGCCTTCACGAGGTTTCTTCTGCCYCCGTAGGTGCTGACGACCCGTCCGACGTGGTGGCTCCCACCATCGTGGTCCCTCCGCAGAACACGAGCGCCGTGGCCGGCGGTGGCAGCGTCACCCTGGAGTGCGTGGCCAGTGCCAGGTACCTGCAACGCTGCCGCTTGGGAGGAACCGCCTCTGCTGCACTGCCCTTCGCCAAGAAGGGCATCGGAATATCTTTTATTAAGTATTTTAATGATGGGAGCAGAATGCAGCGTGTAGTTGGCTTCTTGTTTGAAGGATCTCTTGAATGTTTGTCCAACATTACTGAACTTAACATACGGATTTTTATGACCAAGTTAGAATAGAGATAGAGCTGCTTTCCCATCTGATACTCACTCTATAAGGAAAAGTAGGATGATGTGGTTCAATCAGCAAATTTTATCTTATGAGTGATAATTATGTGAAGGGTTAATAATGTTACAACTGCATTGCCTGTTGGCATGAAAGGTAATATTGTCTAAGCTAACAGTGTGCRCTTCCTAGCAAATAAATTAGGAAGGGTTTCCTCCTACTTTCTGCTGTATCGAGCAATTCATTAAAGATGCAGTTTACATTGATTATTGCTTAGTGGTGTATAATGCACCATAACATATATTTTGTAGCATTGCTACCATGTGCAGGGTTAAGTTTCCATCTAGTAGGAACAGCATTGAATTGTAGGGGAAGTGAATAACTGAGGTCCTCAGATAAGAAGTCTGACAGATTTACTTTCCTCTCTAAGGGCAGAGATTTTCTTGATATGGTTAATATTGTTTGGGTAATTGAGTTATAATGAAAGCACTTCCTGCAYAGTTGATTCCCTCAGCAGCATTTACTCATTATGTCCTTTTGCTTAGAGAAATCAAATTATTAATCCTTAAGTCCTATTGCTGTATCAATTAGCTGTGCTTGCATAATGGCATTCGCATGGTCTGTGGTCTTGATATGTAAGAGCTTTATGTAGATTTACCTCTTAAACGTCCAATGACTGGGACATAGAGAGAGTTAGAGGAGCATTATAATCTTCATATAACGGCAGCTAAGTTCATTTTCTAATAGATGTTCTTCTATTGTTGTGTTTTCTTTTTGTTTTTGTTTTGTGTTTTAACCTCGGAAGACCCGTTGAGAGCCTAAGCCTTGCTTGGAAGAGAAACGGAGTGAAAATAACCAGCGGAATTAGCAATTTTGGGAGACGTCTCACTGTCACCCACCCAACCTCTGCGGACGCTGGGCAATACGTCTGTGAAGCAAAGCTGAGAGACAGCACGGAGGAACCAGCGAGGGCGAAAGCCTTCCTTTCCATCATGGGTAATTGTCAAGGCAGGGTGTTCTTTAGTAAAACAGGCTCTGGATTCAGGTACAATAGAAAAAAAAAACAGTTTTAATATTTTATCGACCTTACGTTTGAACCTTTCATTACTGAATGGATCAAAAGAGGTGAAAGGGGGTTATCTTCCAAATTACTTCAACTGTTCTTCTCCATGAATATAAATTCATCAAATAGATTTTTTTAAAATACTGATATGATTCTGAAACCCCTGYGAAACTCTGCATTTAATTAAAATTTGGGCAAATACAGTAGTAAAGTCCTTATTGGGTAGTTTGCATCTTGTCTTCTCGCTGCATTAAATCTTGATTAACTCCCAGATTGCTCACGTCTRGTTTGAACATGTCAAGTGCCTCCGTTTCCAAATGAAGCCTTTTAGGAGCGCTTTCATGTGTTGTGTTTTGCAAAAACCYGTTGGGGAACCAAGGACATTCCTGAGCACATGGGCAGGCAAGTGTCATTCCTGGAGCAACAAGAGGGAGCAGGAAGTAAGATTACCATCAGTGCTACGTGCTGGACCCTTGACCACAAGGGAAGCTTTGGATTTAGTATTTTTCAAGAGGCATTTCAGCCCATTTTCTTGGAGGGACTGGCCTGTTTCCACTCTCTGCTCTATGCTGGAATTTAGCTGTATTAGGGAGGTTTTGATTTGAAAGTGGTAGTTGCTGTGCATGTCGTGTCCTGATACAGTGACACAAACGAGCACACTGGACACAATCTAAACCTTGGGAGGGATTTTGGGATAAGAGAGAACGATAAGTCAGTGCTGATTGTGTAAGTATAGGTCTYAGGTCGTAGTCACAGTGGTAACCACGTAGGTGCCTTGGATAGATTATTGCTCTGGCAGTGATGCAAGCTCTTAATGTTGATCAGAAGTCATAAACRTGGATATCTGGAGTACTTTCCCAAGAGAATTCAGAACACGGTTGTCTTAAGTCCCTTTAGCCTCTGAAAATACAGTTTTTAACACTCTGCTGTATGGCACCTATTCTATTAAAGCAATTTAAAGCAGTTCACGTTAAGTGAGGAAACAGCTCCTCTTTGTACGAAGCTCTGCTCCAGTTCCATTTGCAGCACTGTGTCTCTATTATATTTATTAGTTTGCTTCCAGTCTTTTCCTTTGTACTCCATTTCTTAGAATTATTACAGCGCTGCTTCCCTACCCTTTAAGCAGCAGAGACAGATTTCACTTATTTGTGATTTTGCTTTAAACTCTTCCTTATTCATAAGATTTTATTGTAACTAGCTTAATTTTGGTGCTTTGCTGTCAGATCCAGCCCAGTGCAGTACTTAAAGTGGCCTCTTGGTTAATGTAAAAATGTTCTTAAATATRCCTGCAATAAAAATGAGAAACAGTCATTGGGGGATCACACTAAAATAGCAAAGTTGCCTTTCTTTAGTAGCTTATCTTCTCTTTGGTTTGTAGATGTTTTATGTATTTCTTACCCAGTTTTTAGGGGGYTGTCAGGGAATGAAGTTATGAAAAGGCCTGTAGATATGAACGCACAGATGAAAGAAAGCAGAAACAAATTGGTTACCAATTACTTTTATTTCATTCTGATGGAACAAGACACTTCAGGTGCTGGTGTTTACTCGATGTGTCAGCGAAGGCTGATCCATTTCTTTATTTATGAGTTTCTTGAGCTGCAGAATGGATCTTTCRTTCTAAACAGGAAGCYGACTCAAAGGATTCATCGTTAATTCATAATTATATTCGTGTGTAGGATTTTGAGATGGATCAGGCTGTTGCTTAATTAGCAAAAGGACRGGTTCTGGAACAAAATGCAGGCGAGAATCAAACCATGTTTCCTCCTTCTGATGGAATAATTCTAAGYATTTTCTATTCTTTGCGGGGGAGGATGATTTATCCCTCATAACCTATTGCAGTTGTATTTACAGAGGTTGGAGGATACTTGTCCATTTGTATGAATGAGATATTTGCAGTGTGGGCACGTTGGCAGTGTATCCTTTCTGATAAGGAGCAGTGCTGCTTCAGGAGGGTAGGAKAGCGTGGGCTTGGTAAGGAGTCCTGACTAGCAGAAAAAAGAAACTGAGTTGATAGACCAGATRTGTTTTCAAAATGGTTGTGACAAACCAAACCAGACCCTCAGTAGTAYAGCAGTAAGAGCTCTTGTGGATTGATAGGAAGAAAATGTTTTGCTGTAAATAGGTAGAGCAAAGGTAGTGCTGAAAAGATTGGTCATCAAAGACACTACAAATATTGAATTCATAATAGCCTTTTTTTTAAAAAGCAAATACCTCAGTTCTTGCTTTTCYCTGCAAAGTCACACGACTTGAGCCTGTGCTGAAAAGGTGACAAGTCTTCTATTCAAGTCAATGGAGCTCAGTGCAAAGGTGTGTGTAATCAGCTTAAATTCCTATTTGTGAYCCACAATACTGTTTCTGATATTCCTTCTGGCTACTCCTGAGAGTGCATTGCCTGTTTTATAAATTAAGATCACCATAATACTTGAAAAATGGGAATATCTAACAGAGCAGCACTACATGAATGGGGAGAAAATGCTCTGGCCTTCTGTTGTGGTGCAGYTTTCCTCTGAATGTGGCCAAGAGCTTTCTGACATCTTCATATTGTTGCAGCAAAGATAAACTGAGGTAGCTCCAAACGCTGGTTTTATTACCTGCAGTTGTTATAAATTTTTAAAGGGTAACGTGTTCCTCAGTTGGCAGCCGAAGAGTTTAGGGAAGATTTGCAGCGGATTAAATAAGAGCGCATTTGTTTTACCACTAACTGGTGGTGAAAAYTAAGTAGTTTAGGGGGAGTATTTTCATGAACAAACCAATTTAAAAATGGAGTTAATCTCAAATTCTTCTGCACTGGTTTGCAAGTTCCTGTAGCAACAAATTGCAACAGTCATTTTAGAAGTGATTGTTCTGTAGGAAATTATGAGTTTTAGGCACACAAGAGAATAAGGAATGAATCCATTGCAGTGCATGAAAACTATAGTGCTCTTTAAAGCCTGAAAGTAAGCCTGAACAAAATGAGGAAAAAAGAAACACATAAAAAGAAGAGTCTTATAGGGTGGGGTGTTGCACAGACCTGAGTGTTGAAGCCCTGTTGGCATATCCAGAAGAGATGGAATCATATTATTGTTATCATATGACAGCATAAAGCAGAAGCAGAGTAGAGGATTTCCCTTCTTTTTGGTGCTGTTTTGTGCCTGGAAGCATTGATTAGTGTTAATAGATGTATTATTCTCATCTCAGTGTCTCCTAGCAAACATTTTTACATCTGTTGGATATATTTCTCTCTGAAAATGGAGCATTAGATGAGCATTATAGGTCTGTCTCTCTGTCCAGATTTTCATGAAGTACAAAGGATAGAGCTTCATGGGATCATGGGATTCAGGAGCCCATCAGAACCACGAGTAACGTTAGCGTGGGGGACAGACCTGGCTAGAAGCTGGAATGATCCGTAGGGCTATTCCTTCTTCACTCTACTTCTCCAGGAGCAATGGTGGAGAATGCAGAAGGACCTTCTTTATGCATTGCCCTTGTTCATGAATTTCCATTAAGTGTTTGTATTGCTGATTTAAAAAAGAAAGAAGGAAATAGTTTTCAACCATTGCTAGCCCACTCAAGTCTTTGCACTGAACTCTCTGCATACAGGAGCCCTCTTGGCTCCATCTGAGATGCTGAGAAACAGAGCACGCTGCCTTGGAAGTACAAGAAGGAATTTTCCCATGATGATTGCCTTTGTTGCCTGAATTTCATAGGCCAACTCTTTGATAATATTTTTTGTCCATGACACGTGCTGGTGGTTGTCCCTTCTTTCAGTTCTGCAGCAGAAGCTGCATGTCCCAGGCTGTCCCTTAGAGTGCAGGTCACAGCAGGGGCAGCCAGTCCCACCCACCACACAGGTTCTCTGGTGCAATAATTCACATCTGTTTTTGGAAGTAGCTGTTCCCAAACAAGAAGGATTTTTCCCATGACTCAGATGGTGCGAAGCTCAAAAASAAGAGGCTGAGAGAAGCTTTTCATCTCTTTGTGTTTTATGCAGAGAAAAACCCTGCTTGAAGGAGGCTGGTGTGCCTGGGAGCACCATGTTTGCTCTCCCAGCACAGCCTGATCTTCTGTCTGGAGCTGCAGACTTGTACCCATACGGGGCTCTCAAGTGTTCTGTTCTACCTTCTTTATGGGATTTTCACCAAATAGCTTATGCTAATGTCAGAGCAAGTCTTCCATGTTGAGGGCTCAGTTTTCCTCTAAATATGTAGGCCTGAATTTCCAAGTGATGCAAGAATTTCAGCTTTGGAGGAGCCCCTGGGGCTTTCTCTGTTCTCTCTTGACTTTCATGTAGGTATCTAGGATTAGGTCACGCGTCTCCAGTGCAGCTTGAAGGGTGTGTAATGGATGCTGACTGCTATCTTTTGAATGTTAAAATCAGTGACCATGTAACTCTGTGTGGGAGAAGCTAGAACGGCATCAAATTTTGCAGGCTCCCAAGGGCTTTGCAGAGAGGCAGCTTTAGCAACGTTGTCAGTGCAACATCCCCCCCAAAACCCTCAACATCTATTTAAAAAAAAAAGCATTTATATTTAAATACTCTTTTTTGGTTTTGCTTGTTCTTCACCTTTTAGTTAAGATCAGTCAAACACGAAGACGACAGCAGAGCAAAATAGTATCTGTTTCTTTCAGTCTAATATGCGACGTGACCCCTCTTGTTGCACAGCACACTCCACTGCCGGCAGGGTGAGCTTGGTATAATAGGGCTCTTCCTCCTCTAAACGATGGGATTCTCTAATTTAAATCAAATGTTTGACCTGCCACCAGGAGGTGCCTGTCAKTCCTTGAAATAGCTGCGTCAGGGGGCCTGTGTCTGGCTTGTTAGGTAGTTTGGGAGACGCGGTAATTTCCCCACGCATTTTAAATTTCAGCACATGATTACTGCCTACAACAACGAATGTTCAAATTCACCCTATGTGATCCAAGCCGAGCCTTATAAATATGCAATAGATTCATAGATACAGAAAGCCAGCCCGTCCCTTCAGAATGCCATCTCACCCCTATAAATGTTGCTGCTTTCCATAGCCTCCTCCCGACACATATTCGCCAGGTGGTGTAAAACACCCAAATTCAGGTCCCGTGAATTTCACACTTGCAACAGATCTCCAGGCCTTCAGGTACACCCCTTGTATGCAGATCATATGCCTGACTGTTCCTAGAAGTGGGGAGCACGTGCCTGGGTGCAGCCTTGCTTCTATGCTGCTCTGGTCACCCTTCCCCTCGCTACCATATAAACTGAAACAGAACAAAAAATTCAATATTATTTTGAGACAGAGCATGCAGGTGAGCATGTAGATAGGTAAGGACATTAGGCTAAAAGCTTGAAAACCAGAAAGATAAAGTTCTGGGAACTGGAGCTCAAGGAAAGCATCGCGATAAGGCTTGGAGGAGGGCACGGAAAGGGAAAGCGTGCAGTACCTGGACATGGGCTTAGATGGATTGCAGATGGCTCAGCGATTTAGATGATCAAACATGTCAAACACTGTGTTCCATCGGTGAATTTCAATTAAACGTTCAGCTTTTCAATTTGTTGTTTAGATTAATGCATGAGATCATACGCAATAAATCACTCCTTATTATGTGTGTTTATTAATAGCTTTATATTTAGGCAGTGAGGATCAATAATGTTAACACATGTATATTATTAGAATATAATAAATCACATAGCTTGTTTTATTGGTTTTCCTGGGTAAATGCATATTCCAGGCTCTTTTGCAACCTTACCTCCTCCTGTGCACAGGATTTTGAAGACTAATATTGATTGACTTTCTTTGGAGCGAATGCAGAATTGTAATATCCACTGTAACCCAAATGGGACCCCAGTTCTGTGCACTCAAGCAAGTATTTTATTGTGGTTAGCGGGAAGGCGTGCTGTGAGCTGTGATCCTGGCACGTCGTATAATCACTCTGTGAACTGCTGATAGCAACCCTCGCTGTACCGCAGGTCCTAGCAGGAGAACTAGCAGGGTATTTGCAGGGTGAATTGATGTGATTTTGTTTTCGCTTGTGGAAATAAGTTATGCCCTATCAAAAATACAAACAGCACGCCTGACTTTCACGTATGATTGGTGAAAAGCTTTGAGGAAAGGATCGGCTTAGATGACTTTGGCTCTTGTAGTTTGCTCTGTTTGTTTGTTTCTCCCAACCTACTTGAATTCCTCAAGATGAAAGCACAAGTGACTTGTTCTTACAAGCCCCTTCCATTGCCTCATCTGTGGTTTTTTTTAAAACTTCGCTATCAGTTTGCCTAGGCTGCRATAGAACTGTAGTTACAGTCAAATAAAATGCCTCTAAACGCAGTGCTGGGATGATAATTGCATTGAACAGACTATGACAGCTTTTAGTTACCATGATAATTACTGCAACCTTAATGCCTGTGGGATTTTGACATGATGCTCTTCAATTCAATGCTGCATAGAAGAAAGAGTTACATGACAGCACGCTCCACAGTTTCTGGAATCTTGTCTTTGTTTAATTAAACGTCTAATATCTTTTCTTTAGTCCTAATGATAAAGTGTAGGTTTTTGTGGTTATTACTTCAATTAAACTTCAATTAAAGCATTAAATCTGTTTGCTTTCAAGAAATAAAACTGTTGAGGAGAGGGGTTTTTTTTAATTATGCTGCACTTATCCTCTGATATAGGTTCTCTGACATGTTATGGCACTTTATTTGACATGCTTCATGCCTTCATGAGGTGGTGTTTAGTTTAGATACTGAAGCAAACTATCCTATAAAATCCTGTGTTGTAAATATAAGCCTTTATAAACCTCTTGGGAAGGCTCTTCTGAACTGAGAATTAAAACATTCCATGATTCAAACCTATAAAATGAAAAGTAGCCCCCTACTCTGAGTATTAATTTGCAGTGCAAAATCCTAAATCTAACCTGACATTGACTTGACTCTCTTTGAAACTCGTATTCATCATAGCAAATAATTGTTGGCTTTTTTATGTTGCTTTTATTACCCCCCAAAAAAAAAAAGCAGCCCCCAAAGGGGAACAAACTACTCTGCTGGTAATACRCTGTATTAAATGCAATGCTTGTGGAAAGATCGTATGAAATTCTCTAAATCAACATCTATTTTTCATTTCACCGTGTGCTTTTTTTTTTAATTTGTTTACTTCTGTTTGTTTTCCCTATTCTTAAAGAACCCCCGTATTTTACTGCGGTGCCCGAGAGCCGGATTTTGGCTGAGGTGGGGCAGGACGTGGACATCTTGTGCCAAGCGATGGGTGAGTGTGCAGAAGTGCTCGAGCTCGCGTCGGGGAGCTCTGCATGGTCCCTATGGAAGAAAACATCTCATCAGCTCCTCGTGTTTTGAGGCCTGCAGGTTTCACATCAGCTTTCACTGATCTTGTGCTTATACGGTGCAAATTCCTTCTGCCAGAGGGATGCCCCCTGCCTTTGGGGGAAGGTGGGCAGTGCTTTTACCTTAGTTTGGATCTGATGTGTGTGCCGCAGGTATGTCCACGGTTGCCTCGTGGGCAGGACATCTCCTGCATCTTCCCTTCCTTGAGCTTGACCACGTAGCTCCCATTCTTGACAAGAATTAGTGTCTGCAGGCAGTAAATGAGCTGGAGTAACATAAGGTTTTGGAACCCATCACTTGCAATACAGTCAATAAATTCAGTAATCCTCCTTGTTTCTAAAGATTATGGAGCTTTTGCAGTGAGTAGAATGTCAGCAGGTGTAATATTTAAGTGTATTTACAGTGTTGCCAAAGGACAGTTTCAGGCCTTTTTTAATTGGTAGGTGTTTTAATAATATAAATGCCTTCAAATGGATGTAGTTCCACCTAAAATAAAATGCTTGTTAAGTTTTAATCTTACAGAACTAGAAGAACATCCTAGTTTAGCACTCTAAAAACAGGAAGCATCATGATCTTGTGCTTAAAGGAGGTAAATAAAAGTTAATAAAGGTTCATATTGAGTTTGACTCTCTCAGTGGATTTTTGTGTCACTTTAGGGAGCTACTTAGTACCTTGATTTTACTGATGCTCAGATTAACAGACAGTTCTTCAGATCAGAACCAATTAAAATATCCTTTATTGCATGATTTTATTATTTCCATTGCAATTWAAGTATGTTTTGTACTTTCCATGTAGGAAGGGGTCAGCACTGATTTTATAGAGGGAACCATTGCAAATCTGTTAATGCAGTAAGCAAGCATGTGTATACAGGTGCTCTTGTTGATCTGGGATTTCAAAAGCCTTTGAGGTTTCCTACCAAAGGTTCTTACAGTAACTAATCCATCAGGTTATGAGAGACCTGGTCTCGTCGTGAGCTAATGGCTTTTTAAAGAGAGCAAATGCTCAGACCTTAAAGTGGGGACCTGCTGTTGATGGAGCTCCCCAGGGACTGGAGCCTGTGCTGTGCACCATATGCATAAAGGCCTGGGAAAAGAAGGTGGACGGTAAGAGGATAACGTTTGCTGATGGTATAAAAAATATTCAAGGTAATCAAAAATTAAAATTGACTGCAGAAGAGTCACAGGAGGTTCTAATGATTCAAAGTGAGTGGGCAATAAACTTGCAGATGAAATTAGTGGCAGAGATGAAATTAGCTATTACTATTCAGAAAAGGTTTGTCTTCTGGAAACACGGTCTCGGCGCCAGCCAGCAGTTCAAAATGTTAAGTACAGGGAAGAGCGGAATAGGAAAAGTTCAGCAAATGTCACTGCAGCACCCTGTGAAGCTGCAGCGTGCCCTTGTCTCGAGACTTTGCACGGTTCTAATTGCTCCCTTGGAGAAAGGGATACAGAAAAACTAGAAACGGTGCAAAAAAGTAGGAATAAGATAAGCAGAGGTGTGGCATGGCTGCTGGATAATGGCACCTTGAATAGACTGGAAGTTCTCATGCAGGAGATCAATGGAGGTGGCTACTATATGAAAAAGTGATTAGGAAAATGCGATTCTCTCCCATTAGCTACAAGATTTGAAGAGGCACCGAATTATTTTTTCAGGTAGATGATGTACAAAATCAGAAGACAGTTTTCCAAAGAACGTGTAAACTGTGGAGGTTGTTTGTACAGGCAGTAGTTAAGAAATACAAACAGTTTAGAAAAACAAAATTACATCTATTTGTGGAAGCAAAACCTAGCAGGGACTATTAAACACAGTTGTGTATGTGCTGCCTGTGGCTTGGGAAGTAGCTCAAGCACAGATTACTGGAGCTGAAARGACGGAAATAGCATTTTGTCCTTGTTTTGCTCTTGCATTTGGTGGCTGAGCATCCAAGACAAGCCAATTTCAAAGGAACGGTGTGTGACTAGATAGACGTTTATTCTGGCCATGTGCTGCTGTCTTTATGTTTCAGCATGTGTTATGTTGGACATGCTGGCATTTTTATATTGAAGAAGGGTTCTCAAGCAGCAGAATTAAGCTGATCATTAAGGAAATGGAATTTAAACAACTTTCTTAGATTTCTTTCAGAAAATGTTTCAGTCTCTCACCTGTCTCACCAGCACTGTGGGAAAACTTGCTGCTCCCTCAAATATTTTTCATTTTTTAGAAAAAAAAAAAATCCTTGAGAGGCAAGGGAGATAGGAGGGTAATTTCCAACTCTTGCTTCTATTCTGATTCATCTTTTGAGCAATTTAGCTCCCAAAGGGCTTAATAGGGCACCAATAGTCATTCTCAGTAGATGAGGTKTTCTTTGAGATATGGGAACCCTTTYTGGAGTCAGATAATTGATTTCTGCTGACCTCTTCCAGTGCCCCTCTGATTTGTTGTTGGCTGTGGTACGACAGCATGGAAACCTGGCTGCACACGGGCTGTGTTGCTGACYATCTGTATCCCAGGCTTGTAAGGGCAGGTACTAACTTTATGCATTACCTAAAAACAGGGCCCTTTTATTACATTATTTACAAATCTGCACTCAAAAAAGGGTGAGTGGAGGCTGCTAATTCCAAACTAGGAGCTGGAATAATAGCACTAGGGGAAGGCAAAGCTGCCCTGCAACTTCACAGCAAATAGCAAAGCAGATTGCGTTTCCCCCGGCCTCACAGAGCTCCGTGCACAAAGTCCATTTGCTCTGGCTTTGTGCACTTTGCGTGTGTGAGAGACAGATTAATTTCACAGTCGAAGCAGAGATTAACTGTAAATAAAATTGCAGCTTGCACAGACCAGCTTTTTACTTCCCTATAATGGAGTTGCAGTGTATCAGACTGCACTGTAGCCCTGCTCTGCTGTATATCTTTCAGCAGTTGCCGATGCTGCCTGCATTTTCAATGGCTTTGCTTTAAATGCTTTTTCTTATTTGCTTATAGAAAGTTTAGGGCTGCAGGCAGCGGTGCTGGTGTCTGGGGAGTGCAGTTAATTGGACTTTAGTTCTACCTGTTTAGACAAGTACAAGGGAGGATGCTTTGGGGACTCCCCAGTAGCCCACTGGGAGCTAGCGAAGACTGTAAAAAAACAACAAAAATGACACGGTGAATATTTAGAGTCTGTTATCCAGGTTCTTAAAGAAGTTAAAACTGGCAAAGAGTCAAGCATCTGTTTCACAGATGGGGAAACTGAGCCTCAGACTGCATAAATTATTTGCCCAAGGTTACAGGGAAAGTGGTAGAGCCAGAAGCGAAGTCTCGCTTTCCTGGCTTTCAGGCTCCTCTGCAGCACTGGGCTAATTTGTCAGCCTCTCTTTGAAAAATGAATAGCATTGTATACATGCTGAGAACTAAGCTTATTTTATTTATTATCGCTAGCCTTTTAGGCCACGCTGCAATCCCTCAAACGATAAGGTAGGAGCAAACACTGCTTGGAAAGACGTAGTCCAGCAGATCTTTAAAGTCTTTTCTTCTTTTCATTTTTCCACCAGAAGAGTTTGGAGGGAAAGAGACGGAAAATCCCTAGGGGAGAGAGGGAGTAGGAGAGAAGAGAAGAATCCAGATTTAACTATTTTTATAGCTAAAGTGATAGCAAAATGAAAMCAGAAAATTTGTACAACTTTGAAGACAAGTCTCTCTGGGAAGATCACTAAAGCCCAAATGAGTGCTGCTGACAGGCTCCAGAACGCGTCGATAAGATCCTGTTATTCAGACTCATAACGCTGAGTAGAGGAAGATATCTGTAACCGAAAACCCGAGCAAAACAGAGATGGTAATATTCAGTTTGTCAGCTGCGTTGGCGATAGGAAGGTGCATCTCACAGTGATTATAGGATTAGGAGGTTTGCTAATGCTGTTAGCAGAATGGGATTTTTGGAATGACACCAATGGTAAAGGTTTGAAGTACTGAACGCGGGATTTCATTATTTCCAAGGTGCCCATCAAAGCCTAATGTGTGGGAAAATGGAGTTGCTATTATTTAAACTTGAAATCATTTCCAGGCTCCTCTGCATCGAGAGAACGATTCCATTTTGCATCATCTGTTTCTTCATTACTCAGTGATAATTTGTATTTGCCCAGGAGGATTTTCGAGAGATGAATAACACTCTCACCGAGAATTGTGAACATTGAAATCTACACTAATTCTGTATATGAGCTGTTGTATAAAATTTAAATTATGTGCAATGCAAGCTACTGCATGACATCTATGCTCTATCAGACAATGCACTTTACATAGTGGGTTTCTTCCTGACATGATTACCTCCTAGATGAGGAGTACCTTTTATTTTATCAACAGAATAAAAACATCAGAGGTGATTGTAGTAAATGATGCGTGTTTATGAAAATAACAACAAGAGTTGGATGTTGTTTTTCTATCGTTCTTCATATTATTTGTATGCTCTTTCTAGGAGTTGGTACAGCTTTTGTCTGTGTACAGAGAACAAGTAAATTGGAAGGAGATAGGAGTTGGACATGTAATATAATAGCATTTAATTTGGGCATTTTTAAGATAATAATGATGATAATATGGATCATCCTGTAATGCTTTCCCCTAAGGAAATTACCTTGAGGCATTACGGACAATATAGCAAAGCTCATTCTGTGCCCATGATCAATTCATCGCTTGCGTCCTGTKCTTGATGCAAGAGCCCTCCTCTGCAGCTGCACAAATCTGTACCCAGCGATGAAGGAAACTCCAGGTTCACAATGATATAAGGACCTATTCTTCTCACTTTATTACAAAGGAATGCGAAGCACCAAGGATTTAAAATGGTAGAAGATGGATGTTAAAGATCTATGTAAATACTGTGTTTTGGTCAGCTTGATGCCCYTCTGATCCTGTGGTCATCCAGTCACATAGTAAAGTATCTGCTTCTGCACAGAGCCCCCAGCATTTCAGCAGGGAGAGGTTGGGATTTCCAGGCTGTTAAGATAAAATAGTGTCTGAAACAGAATGAGATAGGAACATCTGTGTGTGACTCTTCTACAGCTCTAATAACTCTTCAAGAAGAGGGAATCCTGCACTAATTGTAAATACTAAATGCAGAGCCACTTTATCCTAGCTAACTGGGATATGAATGCAGCAGAACTGAAATAACTGTCAGTATTTGTGCAACGTGGGTATGAAGGAAAGCAGGAATAAATGAGACAATAAGTTGTGTTCAGAATAGGTATAATCGTTTTGCTTCCGTTAATGTCTGCATTTCTCAAAAACAAATTAAGCTTGCAAATGGATAGAAATAATAATGTAAAACTATCTCATCGTTTGCAACATGCTGCTTGCACATCAGTTAAAACTAAACCACCACGTTAGGACTCTAATGTGATCATATGACCACTTCTTTTGTTTTTTATTATTTTTATGTGTAACTTACCACTTTCTCTTTATTTTGATATCTTGGCTATCGTAGCAGAGAAGAATCTTATTTGGGATGGAACGGTSTTATATAGACTTGCAGTATTACCACATTGCTGCTGCTTAAGTAGCRTGATTCTGGCTTTCAATATGAAATTGCTCTAAATCTTATTTTGCGGTAGCATGAAATATGATTGGGTGAACAAAGTAATTTGATAACATGTTTTCTCAACATTTCCCCTTTCACTGYTGGTTTTATTCCCACATGTTCTGCAGTATATTATTGCCATTGATAATGTAAGTCGCAGCCTCCATTTATCAAAAGCAGCTTGTAGAGCTCTATGTAAGTAATGGATGTGGAAGGATGGGGCACCAGCGATGTGGCCGTAACAGTGCTGTGTATTTCAGCACCACAAAATGCATTGTGTAAAGACTAGTAATGAATTTCTTCTGCTCTCCAGGCGTCCCTGTCCCCAGCTTGGGCTGGTATAAGGACTCCGTTCCCCTTGGCAAGCTGCAAAACCCTCGCTACAAAGTGCTGCTGAGCGGTGGCCTGCGGATTCACGGGCTGCAGCCTGAGGACTCGGGCATTTACCAGTGTTTTGCAAGTAACAAAGCCGGGGAGACGCAGGCGTGCACCTACCTGGATGTAACCAGTGAGTAAGGAGCTACAACAGGGACGCACGAGCTGTGGTGGCACTTCTGCTTCTTATGTAAAATGACAAGGACCCAAATCGTTTTGATTTCTCCACTGCTCTGTGCTTGTATCATTCAATTCACATTCACAGAAGCTTGATTTTCATAAAGTGTAGGTGTTCTAGCTGTCACCTACGCAGAAATTCCCTGTGTGGCCTGAACACAGTGTACTGAAGCCTGTAGAAAATACCTCTGAGGTATTAGTGCCACAGGTGAGATAAGCTCTCTTAATTCATTCTACTAAAGGGGAACTATAGTTAATTGTGAAATAATTTTCTCTACTGTGTATGCTTGAATAGTTTAGTTCTACTCTAATGTAATTATCCTCTGAAAATGAGTTACTGCTTCATGATTCTGCATTGTGTCATTTTATCTACATTTTATCAACATTTTGTAAAGGGAAACAAAGAAAATTCAAGATAAATAACTTTTTTTTTTTTTTTTAAACAGATAAGTCTGATTAAATGGTTTGGCTAATGGAGTACACTCTTCTGTATGGAAGAATCCAAATACTAACAGTATTTTTAAAATAATTATAAACTAGTATATAAATAAGGCTTTAACTCCTCGAGAGCATAGATGATGCTGACCATGGTGTTTCATCTTGAGGAAGCTGATATTTAACCCAAGGGCAATTTACAAGTATTGATCAGAATACCTATTGACCTTAGAAAACAAAACCACTCCAAGTTCAATATATATGTAGGAAACTTGAGCAAAAAGTGTAATAAAATGCAACTGGGGGAAAATAAGAGAGAATGAAACTTGGAAAATGTCTTGGGTGAGAATCAGAGCCTGAATTCTTTTGGCTGACATTTAAGTTTGAAAGTTAATGCCTTTCTCAAGTTGCTTTTCATCTTAAAGAACTCGGGGTTATGAGGATGAAAGAAAATAGTTTTGTTTATCTAGATTTCTCAACTTTCCCCCAAACACTCATTTTGCACTTTATCCTTCGTTGTCTGTGGCCATCTCACTTTTACATGTGCGAGCACCGATAGATTTTTATTTTCCATATAGGTAATAAACGGAGTTAGATAATTCCTAGGAGATGAATAATGAAAGGTTACAATGACTGCTGAAAGGTTTTCGTATGTTATTGTCATGTCCTTCTTTGGGATCAGCTCTCGAAAAGTAGATGTAAAACAGCCCTTGATAGTACCTAAGAGATCTTTCTGCTGGCAGACCCATTGACTTGTTGAAATTTTTGATTCTAGACATTAAACCAGCATTTATACGGCCTCCAGTGGATACTACTGTTACCGAGGGCATGACTGCAGTGCTAACCTGTGAAGTTTCAGGGGCTCCGAAACCTGCCATCGCGTGGAAGAAAGGTAACCAGCCCTATGCCGTGCAGAGAAACTGTGATCCGTGTTTTCTTGCCCGCTCTGGAGGTTCTTCAGATCTATTTAACACGTATTTCTTGATTTCTTTGGTTCCATGAGCAGAGGGATTGTTTTGCTGTTTGCARTTGTGCAACCTATGCGAGTAGTCTGGCTGCTTTGTAATAGTATTTTGGAAGCACTAAACTCGCACCCTGGAGTGGCTTCAGTTCTGTGTTTTTTCCTTTCAGGCAATCAGATCCTGGCCAGTGGTTCAGTGCAGATCCCTCGCTTCATCCTTCTGGAATCCGGAGGGCTCCAGATAACACCCGTTTTCCTTGAAGACGCTGGCAATTACACTTGCTATGCAGTGAACGCCGAGGGAGCTCTGGATGCCTTTGTGATGCTGACCGTGTGGAGTAAGGATTTTGCCTAAAGTCTAACTTTAATCAAATCTTAATCATTTTTTGGCGTATGCTCAGGAAATTTTCATAATTATGATTTTCTAGYTAATAGAGCTACTGGTATAATTTAATAGGAATGACATATCTATTTTAGGAAACCTGTCAGAATTAGTTTTTGCTTGTAACGTTACACATATGAACTTTTTTTTTTTTGCGAAAGGAACTGTATTTAAATAAATTAGGGTGTCTAATCCCAATTAGGACTTCACTCAGCTTTTGCCTTGGTGGGGCTGCACGGGCCTGCACTGGTGTGCTGCACATCAGCGCTCTTGCAGAACTGGCTCTTTGCAGTTGCTGCTGCCTCCAGGAGTCTGCAGGCAGCCTCGAGCAGCCCATGCTGTTGCTAAGGCTGTGGTCTCACCTACTGCAGATGTGATTTTCCTCTGGGTTTTCCCATGGCCCTGGACAATGCAGGAAACCAAAGCAAAGCAYAGCAGACTTCAGCTGCTCTCTCCTGCTACAGATTGCCGGGGCACAGGGCAGCCCATGAAATGATTTTGCTCTTCACCGTTTGCCCTTCATCTCTACTTGTTTTTTCCSTGCCAGTGTAGGGAGTCTGATCTATTAGTTTCACTTGTGTTACTCCTAAGTGACACTGCCATATGGGAGAGGTAAAATACAAGTTCTGTGTGACTAATCCAAAGCCAAGGTGTTAAAGTGTAGCAGCTTTTTGCTACTAACAGTAGGAAATAACAGTCCTTGAACTGAGACTGAAAATAATTAAAAATAATGGAGACAATAAYGTTAATAAATGCAAAAGCGTAGAGGTCCTCTCTCTTCTCTGCTTGACATATGGCCCTGAGACTGATTATGATGCTRGTTTATGATGCATTTTTGACATTCACTAATCCCAAAACAGTCCAAGCTGCRTCAGCAGCATTTTGCCTTTTGAACCTGAGAATACCTGAAAAGAATATTGGCAGTAAAAGTGATGAACATGTGTCATATAGCCATTATATTTATGCCATACTGACAAAACAAAGATGCTCCGTGTATCAGGATATTGCAAACTGTCCACTAGCCACGTGTGCCAAGAGAKTCACTTTATTAATTCTGAAAGGAATAGTGGTAATGCCTTTTAAAATAGCTCCTCCTCATTGTATGGCCTGAGGGGCTGTCAAGAAGGGAAGGTAACCTAATAATACAGGTTTAGCAACATTATGAAGCAAGAGAGCACACACAGGTCCTTCTGGAATAATGCTAAAAATTAAGCACTGTTAGATACAGCCTGTGATGATATCTCTACGTGTATGCCTTTGAGTTCTTTGATTTCTTCTTGTGTGTGTGAGATATCTCCGTAGCTCCTGGTTATCTCGGTAGGGATTTGGGACTGATTAACATTAGCCACCTATCTTCTGTGCTTGTCCTAGTTGTCTGGCTGCTTCAACTGATGCTATCTGCTGCCACTCCAGTGTGCCGAGCGTAATAGAGATCTTTCACACTGGATCTGGTTGCTGTAGTTACAGGCAATTATTGTGTCCTGGGTCTCCAGGAGGAGCTTGAATAAAGATGTTTTGCAACATTCGAGTAAACAGCATGTCTTTCCTATATGGAAAATTCATGCTCCCAGCAACTCCTCCTCCTTTGTCCTCTTTCAGAGCTGTGACGAGATTCTAGGGTGCCATTTAAAATTTCCTTTCTTCTGAGCCTTTTCGGGAATATTCTTTGCTTGCCCAGGTTGTGTTTGTTTTTATTTCCTCGACTCAAAACAGTATGACTTCTCTCTTGACTAAATGCATGTTTTTGTGCGTTTGCCTGCCGTTATAAACATACACACAGCTTAATGGCTCTGAGGAGCTGCCAGAGATCCTTAGTGCTGCAAAACCATCCGCTCTCCTCGTGCTCAGGCTGCTGCCAGCCCGGGCCCACGATCCCACTGTCCTGGCCATGGTGTGTCTTCCCAACATGATGCCATGCAAGGGAGGGCGACTTCCACCAAGCCAAGGGCTTTGGGAGAGGTGACCCACTTGCTGTGAATGGCAAACGTTGGGTCGCCTGCTCGCGCAGGGAGTATCCGMGTCCAAACGCTGCCGTTCCACCTGAATGCAGCTCGCGTGCCTTTCAGATCGGACCGTCATCGTTCGCCCTCCCGAGGACAGCACGGTGATCAAAGGAACCACCGCCGCTCTGCGCTGCGAGGCGACTCATGATCCTAGAATTTCAATCAGGTCGGTGGTGTCACTTCTTGTTCGGGTGGTTTATCTGAGCTTAATTTCATAAGCCCTGTGAATAGCATCAGGCTGAAAAGTTTCGGGACCCCAGGTTTTAACGCCAGACCCCTGATACTTGCATTATAAGGTTGTACACTGTATCATTAATCACGTAAATCCCATCTTCCATTTCAGCCTTATGTATTATTTACAATGAGCTATGTTCCACTTCATGACTTCAATACAGCCTTCCATGATTTTACTGTCAAGGTTAATACACTATCAATAAAACCAACTTGTCAAAGGCTGATACTTAATGAGAGTAAAAGGCAAAGAGAAGGAATAGCCTTTCAGAAGTGTTTACATTGGGGGGCATGAAAATGATGTAAGAAATGCCCCTGCTCTTGGAACAGCTCAATAACTAGGGGTTATATTGTGCTCCAACAGTGTAAAGGCAAGCAAGAATTTGAAGTATTAACATTTGCACTGGAGCATTTAGGGAAAGCTCACCGTTCAAAAATAAATTTAACATGAAAATTTATGTAGTCTGAAAGCAACACAAATGAAAGAAGATAGAGGGAACAGCTTGGAAGGTGCTAGAATGGTGAACTGCAGAAAGAGCTTTTAAAAAAGAGGAATACCGTGTAAAAATACTATGTAAAGATACTTAATTTAGGGGCCAYAGAATGAATCCGTCTCTGTGATGGGTGGTTATGAATATGTTTTAGCAGATGAGCTCTAGTAAACCTCCCYACAGCAGTTTAAGGTGTTACAGATGGTGACAATCTCGGGGTATTACCACTTTAGCTGACAAGGACCAACACCTCAGCAGTTAACTTCACAGCCTGAATTTAAACCACTGATAAAGGCAGACTTACAAACTTGGTCATTTAGGTATAGCTCACYTTTTCCATGTAAAATCCATAATATTGTTTATGTACTGTAATGCATCCTATATATAATTACGTTTCTGATTCTTATCACTGATATAAATCCAAGCTTTGGTAAAAGATGCTGCTCTTGAAAGTAACTCTAGGGGCCTATTTTTAATATATCATTTCAGAAATGGCCTATTTTTAATATGTCATTTCAGAAATTAGTATCTTATTGTGCAGGGTCAAATAAATGTATTTTGAAGTTACTGTCAGTATTTTACTAACTGGGACATTGTGATACTCAGGTATGTTTGGAAGAAAGACAGTGCTGTAATAAACCCATCGAGCAGTTCCAGGATTACAGTAGAGAAAGGTGGAACCCTCCTAATCAGCCAGACGTGGTCAGGGGACATCGGRGACTACACTTGTGAGGTCATCTCTTTTGGAGGAAATGACTCCAGAGTGGCTCGACTAGAAGTGATGTGAGTATTCCAGTGTAAAGTCGCTGTGTTTTCTTAGACAAATGCTGAACATTTTTCTAGCTGATTCTAGGAGGTTTAGGGATGGTGGATGTTTGTGTTTTCAGAGCAAACAAAGTCTGTTTTTATTGCTAATGAAATCGCCTCGAAATAGCCTTGCTTTTGCATGCTGCCATGCTGCTTTTGTTTCCAAGTAACTAAAGCCAGCTTTGCCAGTTGCAGCCTGAACATCTTTATGGACAGGCATCTGTGCGTGTCCAGCCGACTGGATGACTGAGCTCAGAGTGGCCCRTGAGTCTTAGTTACCTGAAGGTCAGTAACAAGCTGAGCGTGCAGGAGACTGTACTGGAGCCTGTCCTCTTTATTAGTGGTCTGGAGGAGGTGTCAGAAAGCACACTCAACAGGTTTGCAGATGGTGCTAAAAGGAGAAACAGGGCAGGGACTCCATTTAGGACCATCTAGACAAGCTGGAGATGTGGGGTAACAGGAACCTTATGAAATTCAACAAAGACAAATGCAGGGTCACATCTGGAATTAACTGACCTTTTGCAGCGATACCACCTGGGAACTAACTGGTTTGAAAGCAGCTCTGATCGAGAGGGTTGGTGGTTGTGGCAGCAAGCTGAACACGAAGCCCTGACCTTGAAGAAGGCTGACAGTGTCCTSGGCTGTTAATGGGAAAAGATGCAGTAGATTGAGGGACATAAGTCCTCAGTGCTCTTTAGTCTGCACGTAAATACTGGATCGAGTGTTAGGCCCTCACATCCGTAAAAGATGTTGTGAAACTGCAGCTAGTAGGGTGGAGAACCACCAGGATGAGTAATGGAGTAGAGTGCTTGCCCTGTGGGAAGGGCTGAAGGAAGGGGGCTTGTCCATTCTGCAGAAATTGAAAAAGCAGAGGTTCAGGCTGGATATAAGGAAACATTTTTTAATCCCTAGGACACTCAAGCATTGGAACAGGTTGCCCACAGAGACTGGAGACTTCCCGAGGTCCATTCCAACCTGAATCATCCCATGATGCCATGTCATTGAATGTCCCCATAAAGCCCAAGTGCTCGGCTTTGAAACCAAGGTTATAGGAAAATATTTTTCTCCTTTAGTATTGCTTTTCCCTCTGTTGAATGCATATCAAAATAGCTGGTCTCTGGACAGGCATTGCTTATTCTAGCATTTCCTTTATATGCGTTTTTCCAGGAGAAAAAAAAGTTGTATGTCTGCCTGCCTTTATTCCTAAGGATCTTAAAAAAAAAAATCTAAGTGCAGTTCACTTCTGGAAAAGGATTATAAAAAAGGCGTTGTGGAGTTCCATATTTTCCATTTCTGCCACTCCGCTGGAGTGAAATACACTAACAGTTTATTTTTATCACTAAAAGCWACAGCCATGGTTTTGGTGCATGTATGGAGTGGAAGAAATGAACGAGGAAGTAATATTTTATGTAGTCTGCTTTTCTCTTTTTGAGCAGTGCCGCGTGCTTTAATTTAGCTAAAATTGCATGTATTTCTGCTGGTCATGCCTGATCTCTCTGAGAAGATGGCAACTGTTGCTGGCAGTATAATGAGTTCACCTCAGAGGTTTGCTATGCAGAGCACTGTTTGATACGGCATTATTCTGACAGTGCCAAGGCTGGATCAGATGCCCGTTTTGAGAGAACGGTCATACATTCTCTCTCTAATTAAGCACTCCCCAGCTCTCCTCCCGGAGTGCATTTTACAGCTGGTTTGAATCCAAGAGCAGAAGATAATTCGGAATACATTGTTTTTGAGTGGAGGGCAGAAAATTACGGAAGAAAAACTGCAAAGAATGTTATAAGCTRGGCTTTGAAGTAAAGCTTCAAATGTGTGCTAAGTGCTTTTGCAAKCTGACAATTTCCTAATCCAAAACGGCAAAAGGTGCCCTATGCAATCCGGAAGAGCACAACAGATTTATTTACCTGCAGGTCCCAGTTGTTCAGAGAAGAATAATTTTATGGTCCATCCCATTTACCTGGGAGAGGCACATTTTTTTCATATTCCTGAACCTGCCTTTCTTTGCATCCCAATTTGCTGCGGTTCTGGCTGGCTCCTAATGCCTGTGCTCTGTCACTGGCTCCTAATCCTGCATCTCTGCTCCTTCTGATGTTCTGTGCCTCATGGCCTCTAACCTTTTCTTTCCCCAGAGGAATTAAAGAAACGCTTTCAGAGGACTTCAGTAGCTGTAAAGTCACTCAATCATACCTTGAATTGTGACATTTCAAAGCAGCGCAGGTACTGAACRAACGCCAATGCGTTCCCTTCCCTTGCAGCTTCCATCATTATCATTTGGCTCAACAGCACCAAATCACTGAGAAATACAGAACTACCTGATACAGCAAGAGGAGTGAAATAGAGAAGAAAATACATGGTAACAAAACGTTTGAAGTAAAGCTTAAATTAAATTCCAGCTAGTATATGAATGACAGGTCTATAATCGTCCCTGTTCTCCCAGATAATTCTCTTGTGCAGAACATTAACAAACAGGGCATGTACATGCCCGTCTACGAGCACTTACACTTCAGTGCCTTGAGTAGCTCTAATGTCAGAGTAATGTTCAGAGGAGGCCTCTCAGCCAATTACAGACTCGAGCAATCCACCAACAGATAATATCGTAGCCTCTCTAGCTGCGTCTGACGACTCTAATTGTCTTGCCACCTCTTTTTCCCCCAGGAACCAGCTCCTTTCCCTTCTCTATCTCCGGGCATGTAAAGAGAGATTTCCAAAGCACTGTTACTCATTTCCATCCAAAGACATTCAATTCCAACCCATTGACCTTCAGTCTGACCTTAGTTGTTTAATCACAGAGTGATTTGCTTTTCCAATCTATGAAAAGAGGGAAACAAAACTTTATCTTCCCTAGTTAGAAGACAGACTTGTGGTGAAGACRCTGGTTGTTGCTAGAGGGAAATCTGGTGCTAGCAGAAAGGGGCTCTCGTGCGGCACCCCTAGCTCGTGCACACGGTGTGGATCCTCTTCCCTGGCATGCCGGTGAAAGAAGTGAAATATATGAAAATGAAAGCCAGAAAACTAATGAAGAACTTGCTAAGTGCAGCCAAAGGTTACCTTGCTCATCAATTCTGCACTGATGGTACTTGGACACAGAAACTAATTGCTAGTCAAGATACTCTATTCATTCATTCRTCTTCCCTCTAAATGTGTTTATTCTTCATATACATCACTTCATTTGATTTGCAGGAGGTAAAACATTTGCCAGTGATGTTTCTCTCCTGCAAGAAATAGATTTAAATTTGTACTTATTTGTGCGTCTAGCAGAGCTTCTCAATTGCAGACATAGAAACATTTACAGGTCCTTTGGTGATGAGCTTGTGCTTTCCTTGCATCCTTCCAAGTCATGAGATTAGATTCTGAAAATAATTGCGTRTAATGAAACATCCCAGCTTCATTTAGTTTACTTTTATTGTCCTGTAAACGCCATAAAAGATGAAGTACACACAGGGAAAGAAATGCTTGTTCCTAAAGCTGAATAAGCTCAGAGTTACCACAGTGTATCACTCTCCTGACAGGGAACTCTGCTGATTCCAACTCAAAATATCCTGAGGGTTCTCAGTATATATAAAATATGCAGAATTATGACTATCTGTGCCGGCTGCTCAGTATCTGCCTGTGTGCAGTCCATACTAAGGAATCTCTTTGTTGTCTCGGTGTGGCTGAGGAGTRTGGTAATGCTGCATGGCTGGGAAATCAAAGCTCTCCGCAAGCCTCGGCCACGTCTCGACACAGGGTAGAAACTTTTAGATTCTTTCTCTGTACAAAAATACGGGCAGGACAATATAATACACAAATAGACAAATTATTCCTGGCAGCAAGTTCATTTTCTTTCAGTTCTCTTTCATCAGAGAGAGTTTTTGTCCAGCCTGTTCTTCCCTAGCAGGCGAGGTGAGCTGGCTGCTTGCAGAGACACCCTGCAGCTTGTCCAGAGTCCCCGGCKCTGCCTCCATGAGTCGTTTAGACCGAACGCATGAGAACAGATTTATCTGAGGYATTTTGTAATTGCTGCTGCTGCTTGATTTCTTCCAAATTTGCATCATAACTAAACAGCTTGATTGCTAAAAGTAAAAATAATAAGATCGATGCAGACAAATCAAAATGACGCCTCGTTATGAACTTACATTCATGTGGATCCCCTCTGCCTCAGTACTGATATTCCCCCTCTTTGCTCTTTGGTGGGGAGTCAAAAAAGGAAGGAGAAAAAAAAAGGAAAACCAAGAAAGGAAGAGTTCTGAGTATGTTATTCCTTCCTCACTGTGAAGAAAGAAAGGTTGTAGTTATTTTTCCAAGCTGTCTATTGGGAAGTAAAACATAAGGTTCGCTGCTGGTATAAATGCCCTTGATGTCCCAGAAGGCATCAACCAGACAGATAAGCAATTGTGTCTGCCTGTCTTCAAATGTATATCAAAAATACATTTGTTTCTTTAGACAAAGACATAGCATAACATTCAAAAGTCTTTCTCTGTAGATCTGAGCTTGTGTGGAGTGCCAGAATGAAATGGGAAATAAATCTGTGCGCTCTGGTATTTGACACATGCTTAATTTCTAAGTTGCACCTCGTCATAGGCCTGCAAAGGCTCCCTGTAAGCACTCTAAGAATTGTACCCATGCTAAAAAATACCGAAGATTCCTTCACAACACRAACTGGAAAGTCTTGAGCAATGCATGACCTGTTTCTCAATTTAAAATATTATAGACTTTTATGACCAAAGCCGTCAGGGCTGAGTGATGGGTTAGACTTCTTGCCCCAACTTCTCAGCAAGTTATCAGGTCCAGCAGAGGAGCCATTTGTGCCTGAGAAAAGGCTGTGGGTATGGTGGGCCTGATGGAGGAAATAATTTTTGAGGTAGGAGCAGAGCTTTTTATAACCTGACAGGAAGACATGTTTAATCTCCCTTACCTTTTTAGTAATCCCCTCTTCAGTCACAGTCTCTCTAATTACCTGCTGTTGGACCATTTTTCTCAGAAATCTCTCCAAACCATGTCTGGTTTATTTCCCTTAGCAAATAGTCTGCTTTTAGCTAATTTTATAAAACGTTGTGTGTGTTTGCCGAGTAAATCTTTCAGGTACCCTCTGGCAGTGACAAAACGACTCAAAACATTAGGGTTCCTGTTTTGAACGTGTTTCATCTCTAACTAGCTAATATTTCTCTCMCGGATTGTCACAGCGGCTTCATGTTCTTTTCTTGCAAATCCTCTATTTTAATTGCTTTGTCAAAGTCCCCTCTGGTCACCTTGGTAGCTAYGCCATTAACCCTGGATTCCTCTATCAGTTACAGATTTAAAAGTGGCCATATACTATTTTTTTTTTCCTATTACACAAGGGAAGTTTTGAAAAACTTGGTTCCTCATAACTCTCTAGCATGAGAGTAGTGACTCCTAAGATATCCTGTATTCAGAAAGGCTGATGTTTTTCCTATTTGGGACTTCAGTGAGTACCAAAGGAGATGAGAATGCCAGGATTAACCAACTGGTCCCATTAAGGGTGGTTATGTGCTGTGTGTGTTGGGTTCTTGAGCCACTCTGGCTTTCTTGCTGCAGCAGAAGTTGAGCAGCACCAGCACGAGGTTCTCCTCAGCCTGAGGAGAGCTTTGATTTACCGTCCCTGCAGTGACTTCTTGGACATTAGGAGCAAGACAAAGTAATTCTCCTGAACACGAAAGAAGCAGCAASCTCTTTTGGGAACCCAAATATTCATGCTAGTGAAATAGTTCTCATTTATCATCACTTCTCTGTTGAACGTGGTAGCAAACGAGAAGGAGAAAAAGAGTAGGCACTTGTGAAAATAAGAGTTACTATTTATTAATCTCTGCGTTTGTTTACTACAAGGAAAGCAGTACAGTTCTGTGCTGAAATTTCTTTGTACTTTTAAATATTCATTTCCTACCAGGTGTGTTGCTTAGGCACTTGTTATTTCTGCCTTGAGGGATTTAAATCTGTAAGCACCATCTGCTGCTGTTTGGGCTGGATACATATGGGCAGGGAATGTGATATTCGGGGAGATAGGTGTGCTGGGGGCTGCTGCAGCGTGGGCCTTTCCAGCTCCGAAGGGCTCGTCTCCTTCCTGCCAATGCCTCGTTACCGTGTGGTGCAAATCTAACAAAATAGYCAGCTCAAAACAGAAGCTAAGCAAAAAGCATGTGTGTAACTCGGTGTGTATTTAAAAGGAACAAGGAAGAGAGCGTCTGCTGTTCTCCAAAAAATCTTTTGGTACTCGAAGCCTGAGACAAGGAGAACAAACTGCATTTTTTTTTTTTTAATATTTGTAATAATTTAATAATGTAACGTTTGTTATAATTTAATATTTCACTCAAAATTAAGTAACGCGCTTTCACAGTCTCCTGGTAAATGCCATATTGTAAACCCGAGGTCCTTGCTTTCCAAGGACGGGCTTACTCTTCCATTTTGCCTYGCAATCCAGCCCTCTCCAAATCTGTTTCCAGGTCCCTCTCTTCACTAAACTTAATCCCACACACGGTAGCCAAGGGCCCTGGGGAGCCTGTGAAAGCAGTAATYTGCAGTGGTACAGAAGCAGGGGTTTGTAAAAATAAATAATTCCATTTATTTGTCCAAAAAATTGCAGCACTCCACTCCAAATCTGCTTCCTTTGGGCTCTGCACATGCTCTGCAGGCCCCGTGTTCCCTCTAGCCCCAAAGTGACCGTGTCTTAGCATCAGAAGCGCCGTGCGTGGTGTCTGCAGGCATCTGCACACGAGCATTTGTCAGCCTAAACTCCGTATAATCRATGGAGAGAGCAAGGCATCCTTAGAGAGTGACTTAATGAAGTTAATATCCGAATCACGCCCGGAGGTGTCCTTCCATGTTTACTGCAGAAGGCGCCCGGGGTGACTGTGCTTCTGATTTGCTTGGGCATTTAAAGTCAAATGAGATCAGAAGAGACTTTGAACTGAGGTTTAGCCTTAGGAAGCATTAACCCTTCCAGTCTAGGTCGAGGTGGGCAAGTGATAGCCCTCCAGTTACCTTTTCTCATTATCCACGTCTTTCCATTGCTATTCTGGCCGGACTCTTCTAGCAGCCTCCCCTGAACAGACTCTGCAGCAAGTGACCCTTATAAGGATGTAAACAACGACATTCACCATTTTAATTGGAAAAGTAATAATGCTATTGTCTGATTTTGTGTATGTTCCCCTCTCTTCCAGACGAAATCCAAATCTGGAACATACTATTCTGACCTAAAGCCAGGGTCTATGTTTAATCTTGTGAGTGGCTATAAGGAATTGTGGTTTATTTAGTAACTAAGCRTTCAGGTGCATGACACGTGCATCACAGCAAGCAATTAGTACGTTTTTAAATGAAGGATGGCAAGTACCCTGGCGGCTCTGTGCTCTGACCGGGGTAGATAAGCAGTAGTGTGTGTTGGGGCAGCATCACTGCTGAGGGGCACCAGAAATCAAAGGGGAGAAGTGGCCCTCCTTGCTGTTCCTTTCTTGCAGAGGTCCTTGTCCTCCTTGAGAACAAAGTGGAAACCAGCTTAAAATATAAGGGCTAGGGGCTCTTATCACCTGATACCGATCAGCGTTAAAGGGTCGTGGCAGAATTTAGTTTCCTCGCTGCACCGTGCAGCCTCTATGACTCTCAGGCAATGGGTCCAAATGAATGCATTTACTTTGAAAAATTACGTGTTTTAATTGAGCTGCTGTTTTATTTTTATTTTTAATGTTTCGTTTCATATTTCCATGAGGTTTCTGCAGGCATTTTCACTATGTTTTCTGTTTGGGGGCTTCCAGAAAAAATTCCTGTTATGGGAAGGAAAGGTTCTGCCCATGGAGCAAAGCCTGCGTCCACAAGGAAATCAAGCTGGTCTGTAGCCTAAGAATATATATGGTAATTTTGATTAGAAACTCTATAGGGCTAGTGTCAATGTCTTCTGCTTTCCTGAGTATGAAAAAATGTGTATTAAATCATACTTGTCGTATATTTTACTGTTTGTATGTACTACTGCTGTTCCATTGCTAGGATGTCATTCAAAGAGGGAGAAAAAGAAGAAGAGAAATGTATTGATCAACTTGTCTCAATTAAAAAAAAATAGAAAATTCGGCTTTTTTCCACATTTAGCAACAGTTCCATTAGCTGTTCTAAGCATCAGCCTTGGGACTTCCAGCATAATTTTTTTTTTTTTTTTTCCAAACAGGAGAAAATTGTGAATAATTCAGAAATACCTTTCATTTATTTAATTGCGCTGTAGCTGCTGGTGGTTTCGTATCTATCATCACGCGAGGCTGATGTCACGTGCACGTCTAACTGCCTGTGAGGTTGTAGCTGACTGGAAAGCGGATTGATTTTCTGTGCTGTTTCTCCCCTCCCTTTCTCTTTTGCTCCCTAGCGAACTGCCTCATTCCCCTCAGAACCTCCTGGCCGCGCTGAACTCCTCGCAGAGCCGCAGCGTGGTGCTTTCCTGGGTGCGTCCCTTTGATGGAAACAGCCCCGTTCTCTACTACATGGTAGAGCTCTCTGAGAACAGTGAGTAGAGTCCAGTATGTTTCAACCTTGCGTTTTCCTTGATTATTCACCCGGCTTTCAGATTTAGCTTTGCCGGAGCTACCGGCAAAATATTCCTCAAAATATTCCTGTTCTTTCCTTGATAAGAGAGAGTGTGCAGGGATGGGAAGTCCCTTTACGTTCAACTGTTGTCATGCTCAAGGTGTTAAATAACAGAAGAAGGCCTGAGATATGGGGACTTTGTGAGCGAGAAAAGCCTTGTTCCTCCCCTAGCTTTAACCAGCCTGGCTTCAAGGACTCCAGTTCCTCTTTCTGTACATCTAAATATCATTTGCAGCATGGCAGAAGCCCTGTTCTATGTCTTCCCCTTGTTGTTTTCCTCCGGGTTCATGGATCTCCTATCACAACAAGAACCTCAATTTCAACTGAAGTCTACATAACAATATTCATAGTAATGCAAGGAGCTGATGGTGTCTCTGAGGAGCAAACCTCTCCTCTGTTATCCTGTAGTAGCTCTAGTAGCAGGACCTATTGCCAYGTGTGCATGTGGATTCATGTATTCTTTTCACTTTCCCTACGCTGTTTTTTAACACCTTTCTTTCAAGTAGGTGGTTGAGGATATTTAACTGTGAGATACAGAAGGACCTGGTCCTTTTAAATTGCCACTTCTCACAGTTTCCTCTTCAGTAGGTCTGGTCCTTTATGGCTCTCTGTTTGCAAGGTTATTCAGGGACGCTGCTAATGCCTCTTTAGGAATTGAGTGAAAGATGAGGTTATATGGAAATCAGTCACCTTGGCAATACTTTCTAATCTCTGTCCCCCCAAGAGCTAGAAATCCAAGCCGAACAATTGATTTTAGATGGAAAAATTAAGAGCATCACTTTTTCTGGCATGTGGAAATTAACCACTGCATAACTAAATGTGAAACAGTGCTGATTTCTGATTATCTAGAGAATAGTGCGTGTTGAGGCACGGAGAGCTCGAGTTCAAAGCACCACACAAGCCTTTTGCTGTGCTGGCTGGAGTGCATCATTTTTCATATACAAAGGTCCTAGAGCTGCTGTTCTTGGCAGCTGTTGAGCCRAGTGCAGTTTCCTCATCCTAGCAGAGCTCTGCAGTCCTGCACGAGGCTGCTGTCCTTAAAAGAGCTCTCGAGAGCAAAGGGTCCTGCTACTCGTGCAGCAGTGAGGAATGCAGTATTTTGTGCCACGCTGGACCCACCTGCCTGCAGACACTCTCTGCCTTTTCCTCACCACCGCCTCTGTGCTCTCTCCCTGCTGCTTCCCTTCTGTTGACCCCAGTTCAGTAACTGCCTTTCTGCTTTTCCTTTCCTTCTTCTGTCACCCGAGGTTGTTGCCTTTGTGCTTCTATTTTTCCCAGTGGCTTAGCTGAAGACAAGTTAATAAAGCGCCAGTGTGGCAACATGATGCAAAGAGCAGTATTTATATGGAGACAGGGCTGCCAGAATATATACCCTTGGGTCCTGTACAGTGCTGCGTTGACTGGGAAGTGTCCCTAGGAAAGGAGATGGCTCGTTCAGGACCAGGGGAAGTTTGAAAAGTCTTTTAAGTGTCTTTCAAGTAAGGATGCATTGCATTTGGTTCTAGTAAGGGAAGTGCCATCAGTTTGAAAACGCTCTAATTCCTTTGCTGAAATTTGCAGCAGGTTCTGCAAAATTCAACAGTAGTTCTGCAGAAATTATGCAGAGCCCCTCAGAACTCTGCAGGATCCTGTGAACTCTCATTCACTCTGTGATAGATCCAATAATTTTGGCTGATGGCATTGCAATCTACCACTGAGAGAGCCTCATTATCACAAATCATAGGTGTATGTACTTCAGCAAGCTTGTAGCTGCAAAACCCAAAAACAAACAAGACTCACTGTGAACTGAGCATCTTAACTCTCTGCGGTATTCCAGAGCTTCCTGTCCTTGGAATTTTCGTCTTTATTTTACGCACTTTGCTTTTATATTTTCTCTCTAAGTGGTTACTCACAGAAATAGCACAGGGAGGAATCTGAACCCTTGATTATTCCACGTGCTACTGTTCCATCATATTTCAGGTACCATTGTTCAGCAATAGTGAAACAATGTCAACAACAGTGACTTTGGTTTCCACAGACGACTTGAATGTGTGGAGAGTGTCACTGCCTCATTTTGCTTTTATTTGCTTGTAGAGCATTGTTTCTGAGAGCTATTTTGAGCTCAGTAGTGTGAGTCCCTCCTACTCCTATGGCAAACAGCATCCTTCCTTCCTTCCCCCTGTGCCACCCACTCTCAGTGATGTGTCATGCTCTCATTATGGTGGTGCAGTTTTGTCTGAGGCAGAATCTCATTTCGTTTTGCAAAGAAAATTTTCATTCAGCTTTTCTGTCAGTCCTGTTTTTGCTGCAGAGGACTCTGCTGTGCTGCCTATAAGCTCATTTCCTCGTGTTTGTAGCTCTTTTGCTGTTGGCAGCAGTGCGATATGCCTAATAGTCTAACCCGAGTTTGCTCTCCTGTATGCATAAAGGTTAGGGACAGGCATCAGAATTGCAGATTATTTTTCAGTTAGGCCGCACAGAAAATTTGGTTCTGTGGAGTTTTAACAGGTGACTTCTGGTTTGCAGCTACAGGTGACAAAACGTAGCATAGTTTTATTCAGGATTTCTGGTTGCTTTGCTTTGAATATTTTACTAATAGCTTTAGCATCCCTTGTACGTTCTGAAGCAGGTACCATAAATGAATACATAATAACAGTATCTGTTACACAAAACTAACAGAAGAGGGTTCCAAATAATGAGTTTAAATTTCAAGGGACTAATTACTAGCTGCCTTAGAGAGAGGTGTGTCACTCCACCTGGCATGGATTAAAACTCCTTTTCATTAATATCAACCCAGTAAAAGGATGCAAAAACCTTGTTTTAATTAGTGAAAAATACAGTGGCAGATCGCACACATAAATTGCTGCAAATATAAATGACTCCAGTCACCAAGTCATTTATAATCTTCAAAATGAGTATATTTGGCACAATGGAATAATTCTCAAATCATAAGTATTCACAATAGAACATGTCTGTGGGTGATTTGGGACATATGGCCTCACACATTTGGGGGCAAATTTATAATCTAATTTGAAAAACAGAGTTCCAGGGAAACGCAGTCATTAAGTATTCCTACCCACACAGAGGCAGGAAAACGAACCTTCGTGTGGAATAGGATTTTCAAAGAAATAACAGCTTGCATTATTGTCATCTGCACTAACATAATTTTTGGATGTTTCACAACCTGTTTAACTGCAATTACAGTAGCTAAGAATGCTGGAGAAGCTTTCTTGTGGAGTTAGAAGGAGATATGTTTATTTTATTCCTAGGAGATTTAAAATTCTGGGATTAATCAAATGTTATTATGACTAGTCTTTTATGTGAACAAGTGAATTAATATTTAAAGAGGTACTTTCTGCTGGGTATAGTTAAGATAAAAGCCCATTTTTGTTTTATTGTATTCCTGGGTATCTGCTTTGTGATGTTATGATAGAACTCAGGTTCGTCACGTTATTGCCCTTGAGGAGGTAATTAAAGCTCCTGTGAAAAGTGCCTGTACGTGTTTAACTCATCCATTGTCTTCCTGAATTTTGGTAGGATTATTCCAGTGATAAAAATTGAACACATAAATCAATCTTTCGGGAAAGAAAATGTTGGAAAAAAACATTCTATTTGTTGCAACTCTGACTCAAGTCTATTGCTGGTAGTGCTAAAAGATGCTTTTTCTCAGGCCAGTGATAGGCATCGTTGAAGTCTTGCAAGAGAAAGGATGAGCCAATTTGTTTTTATTTGAATTTCTTGCAGTATCATATTGTCAAGAACATCTGAGAGATTAATTCAGCAGCCTCAGAAGTATGGTAAATTCCAATAGCGCTGCCCATACAAAACCCCCTGGAGAAGGAAGGGGATGGAAATGTATTCCATTAGCTGCAAAAATCATGTTGCTGCTGTAGATCTCATCTGCAACAGCAAATCAGAATTGGTTCTTGAGGAGCCTACAATTAATAGCAGAATTTCAGGATATATAGGGAAGTGTAGAAAAAAATGTCCCTCAGTGAATAGCTTGTGTTATCAAGGTTATCACAAGTACATCCCAAAATTCTCCATAGACCAGAAGTAATTTCTAACCACCTCCAAATCAAGCGGTAAACTGCAGAGTAGCCTGTGGTTTCAGACAAATTAACTTGGAGAGGCAATCAGGGTTAATTCCACATACCCAATGTTCTTAAGAAGATAGACAACTGAACATGAAAGTTGTTCAGAAAGTGGCAATTACAGAGGAAGAAGGAGCGAGCGCAGCCCGGAGTACGTTGTGGCCAGCTTAAGTTAAATGAGGGATTAGCACAGGCTCTTCAATATAACAGAGGTTTATTTAATAGTTTGACCTGGCAGGTTTTTCTCACCGTGGAACTTGCCCAGGCTTCCTGGGGCAGGAGAGTGACAGTAATCCCTGCAGAAGAAGGGAGGGAGCGTTGAAGGTTTTATGGAATGGTTCCGATGTCAGAATTGCTTTTCCACGCGGTGAAATGAGCTTCTGCACATTGAGCTTCTGGGGTTTCTTATGTGTTTTAGATGGAAGAACGGGCTTTCAAAGTGTTTAGCTTATTGATTGCCAGCAGAAAGTTGACATTTAAATTTTAAAGATACTCTGCAAACCCACTGTATCCACTGCTCCACGAGCAAGCAAATCCTCCCCAAATACTTTCCTTTAGAAATCAGAGTGCCCAGGAGATGAATAGGGTTCGTTTATATTAGTTTTCAGTTTAATGTCTCGTCCTGCCAGATCTTTTATCTTCCACCAGGAGAGGAAAAAGAATAAATAAAGTATTCTACAAATGCAGCATGTACACAGAGCAAAGCCCCAAGGTACTGGAGAGATTAATAGGCCCCGTTGTTGAATCAAACCACTCCCTGCTTTGAGCTGCTGGTGTTGAGCCCATGCGGGTGATGTTTGCACTGGCCCTAAACTAATGAGACCGATTTGCCCTAGGGATTGGACCCCAACCTTATCAGTGGGGCTGTGGGGAGGCTTTCCTCTCCCCTTTCTGATCAGGAATCTGCTTTAGGCAGCTTAGTAATATCAGCTATAGTGAGTTAGCTATCACTTAGCTTCATGGTTGGCTCCATGGTTTGTTTTAATGCACTCTGTGTGCAACAAGGTGAGCGGTTGCTTGGAAAACCTCAAGAGGAGCCTAATAAACTTCCTAAGGAACCAAGGTGAAAAAAATCTACCAGCCAGGGCTTTCTGAATGGGTGCAAGTGCCTGCTAAAAGAAGCTCCATGTTCGGTTAAGATAAATTGCCATCGTGGTCCTGCAGTTGAAGYGGCTGTTGGTAAATCATCAGCAGCTGGTGCTGATGGAGCTTGACTGCTGTGCAAACGTCCCTCTCCAGCACTCCCATTTTGCTGTGTCATTTTTCCTGTTAAAAAGAGGCTTTGTTCTGAGAAAGCTGTTACTGGAATAAATATATTTTGAATAATTAAAAGACGCCGCATTTATAGCCCAACTGGCATCACGCCCCAGAGAACTTAGGCTTGCTGAGGAACCTGCCAGAAAAGCACTAAATTAGTGGTTTATATCTTGGTGTGAAGTTTAGCAGCCTTCCACATTTGGGACGTCTCATCTTCATTTTCAGGCAGACGTCTAGGTGACCTGCCAGGAACTGCAGTGCTCTTCTGATGAGCCACATGCACGGATACGTTGCCAAAATCTGCAGCTAGCTCCTCGGTAATTTCCAGAAGTGTTTGTAATTTTGAGCAGGGAGCAAGAAAACAGCTGGTATTATTTAAAAACTGAACAAATCTTTAAATTGGCTGACTCCGTAGCTGCACTGTGGCAACGCAGACCACATATCACCTCTCCTTGACTGTTTCAGCCATGGTTTGGGGGAGAATAGATGATGCCATGCCAGGAAGAGAAGAAGTCGGGATATTTAATTTTCAGCATATTTCATTTCCGACCTCTTTGAAAACTTGAAAATGTAATTCGGGCAGCAAAGGAGCTTGGCAGCTGAAGTATGTGAACTGACAGCACGGGTTTGATCGTACTACAGGGGCTGCACATAGCAGGAAATCCTTCTCAAAATGAGGAGCCTGGATGCGGTGTCCTATCTCTAGGAAAAAAATGCAGACGCAGAATCCGCAGCAGAAACTTTCTCGAGTCTTACAGCAAAGAGCTGATTTAGCAGAGAGAGTCACGCTCCTACACCTGCCTGCAAGCTGGGTAGGAAGATATTCCAGAGCGGCTGCGAATTTCATTAGAGCCCTTCCAGCAGAGCCACTCATGGGTGTGGTGCTGTAATGGCCTGCCAAACAGATGGGTTGTGAAATACACAGCCCATCTGTCTTTATCATGCTTGCTTCCTCTTTTATTAAAATGTTAATGAATATAGTTTTTATTTATTATGCCGTGACATGTGCAGCATCACTTTCCAAATGCGCAATCTGCRGAACTGTGTGGGTTGACGGGGAGATTTCTTTCGTCGAGAAGAAACTTCTTCCTCAAGTTTTTCCGAGGAAAAAGAGCCCAAATCCCTGTGTGCGTTCGCAGGCTRTTTGTCACCTCTGCAGGGCTGGCAACTAACACCTCAATGTGTTTCCCACCTGATTTGTTCCAACAGATTCTCCCTGGAAGGTTCACCTCTCCAATCTTGACCCAAAGATGACCGGTGTCACTGTGAGTGGACTAACTCCGGCCCGAACCTACCAGTTCAGGGTGTGCGCTGTGAACCAGGTGGGAAAGGGCCAGTACAGCGCTGAGACCAGCAGGTACAGTACAAGAAAATCCCCGTGTAGTAAAGGTACAAGCAGTGGAGTAACCCAGGGCTGCAGTGGGAGAAAACAGCTGGGTTTTTTTTTTTATTTTCTGAATAAATAAAATAAAGTTATCTTTTACACAATAATTGGGTAATACAGCAGTTAGCTGTTTCTCAGGCCTCTGGAGATTGCTCTGGAGCAGTCAGTAATTGGTATAAATGGCAATTAAGAGATGCAGGCCATCAGCATACACTGGGAAAGAGATGCCCTCATCTTTCCAGAGTATCAGGTGAACAACATCTTGAAAGATAAGTGTGTGTGCGAGCTAAATGTTTTTTCCCATTGTGTTAAACCCCAGCAGTTAGCTCGGGGAGAAGCCCAGCGTTCACCCAGTCATTGCAGTGTCACTTCTGGAAGCCGCCCGGATGTGACACAGAAGGATGGCTTCATCAAATCTGGTTTCAAATGCATCCCGTGACTCCCGTGAACCAAAGCTTGCTGCGAGCTTGAGTTGCACAAGAGCTGAGCTCTTAAATGGCTTTTTCAAAATGTGGGAGTTTGATATGAAAAAAATTGAAAGAAACAATTTGGAAAGAGTCACAGATACTGGACCCGGGCTCTAACTCATTCAGGCTTGTAATCTTTTTAAGGAGTTGCAGCAGCCTGGGCGATTCGGGGAGAATAAGGTTACTTCAGCTGTCTGTCTTGTTGCTTGCTTAACTGATTTCCTATTATGTTGATTTGTTGTAACTATTTCATGCAYGTCTTCAGCAGTTTGATCAGCATTATAGTTCTTTCTAGTCATCGGGCTTTGATAAACGGAAGTGATTCGCATAGAGTGGAAAAAAAGGAAATGTTTTCTATCATTTTGTTCCAACGTTCGTCTCCATCTTGTTGTTTTGTTTTCAGGTTGATGCTGCCCGAGGAGCCCCCCAGCGCCCCGCCTAAAAACATCGTGGCCAGTGGCCGCACTAACCAGTCCATCATGGTCCAGTGGCAGCCGCCTCCGGAGAGCGAACATAACGGAGTGCTGCACGGCTACGTCCTGAGGTGGGTTACCGGGTTCCCAGCAGGGCAAACACGGAGCTGGAATTGCCTCGTGCACACACGGGTCCTAATGCCGTGTGACTCAAGCGGGTATTAAGGGCTGTTCCCAATTTGTATATAAGATATTAATTATTACTTACCAGGACAACCGTGACATTTGTGTATTACCAGTGAGGGAACGTCTGTGTTTAAATGGCTACAAAAATCTAGTTATCTAAACMCTGGTCTGTTGAAACTGAAGAGCCCTGAGGGTGGAGGGTCCCTTTTAACGCTAGCTGCTCCCAACAGACTGCCTATGTGGAGCAGCTCCATGCGGAGAYTCTCCGTGTCCGGGTAACCTCTCCTCTTTTCAAAAGGAATTGAAGCACCGTATGCTAAAAGTGTTTACATGGGTTGCTGCAGTGCAGCTTATGGGTTGCAAAGGTGTATTTCCTCATTGCAGTCTAAGCTTCCTGCTAGAAGTGTTGGCTATCTTACCAAAGTCACCGTGAACGAAGAGATCCTGCGTTATCCAAGAGCAGCATTAGTAAACTTCAGTTTGTGCTGAACAGCATGGAGAGAAGCAAAGGGAGGTCAGGCGCTTCATGGCARACTTGGGTTTGGTTTTGAAAACCAGTGAGCTGAGTAAGATTCTTCCAGCCCCAGCTGTATTTGCTAGAGAGGTAGATTCGGACAGGTGACTGACTGGGAATCCTTGGCATATCCAGTCTTTCTGCTTTCACAGGATTTATTTAGTTGGAAAGGGTGTTGCCACCCTGAGAGCCTTTGCAGAGCACAAGCCTGTTCTAATCTCTTAGGAATCAGTTTTTCACTCCTGCTAATCCAGCTRCTGTTTATTTGCTTACTTGCCTTTCCACGTATCCTGGTGTGCTAGCAGCCTGCTAGGGCATTGCCTTCAGTAAGGGAGACATTATCTAAATTAGACATTCTGGGGGAAACTCCCAAGCATTACACCACTGCTGGCATCTCTCCAAGTGATGGTTATACCCTATTGTAGTCACTTTGCTGCCATTTTTAATATACTGTGCTTCAGACGTACTGAAAGATAACTAAATGCCGTGGTATCAATGCCAACACCCTGTTCATGCTGTGTTTTGGTTTTTGCTGGCACGGATGAAGTTGCTTTTGTGATGTTAGTGTTGGTGAGTTCCCAAAATAGTGCTGGAAAGTTCCTTTCTCTCTGCAGGCAGCGCTGAAGTCTGTTAATCTCCCTGTCACCTGCACAGAGCCTATTACAGCAGCCTGTGCGAGTGCCTGCGGTTTCAAGAGCTGGGCACAGCTTGAGAGCCGTGCCAGGCATCTGTGACAAGTGGCAAAATTCTGCCCGTGGCCAGAATCTTGTCGTGCAACCTGGTTCCCGTTTGCATGGGGTGTAAGTGTTGTTTATACAGTCCTCTGCTTCGAAGCTACTGAGTGATAGGATTAATTCCTTAGCTATTCCTAATGGCTCCTACCCTGTGCGGGCATGAATTCCTCTGAGCAAGCCGTCCCATAGCCTCCTGCTTTTGGCAATCTGTTCTGTGCTTTTCTCCATATAACACTTAACGTGTTTAACTTAAGCATTTTCTATTAGCGTGATTGATCCCTATCCTCCCTATAACATCCCTTTCCATTTTAATAGAGTGATCATATTCATTATTGGCAATCTGTGAACATTTTTGATGTCTAAATGCTTTGTCTAGGCTACAGTGCAGAGAAAGCATTTGTTTGACAGGAGTTTAAGTCTGTCATATAAAAGCACAACTGTCCCAGGTGATAAACCAAGCTGTTCTCCCAAGTCACAATGTGTAGTGTGTACAAAACGTGCCCAGAAAATGGGTATTACTACAGTGGCTTTGTGCACAATTAGAGGACGACAAAATCTAAACCATAGTGCAGCCTGGAGACCCAATGCATGTAAGATGCTGAAATGATAGAACATGTGATCTTTAAACGTGAAGGTGCACTGCACAAGTCAKAGAGAGTGTTCATCAAAGTCTATGGTGAAAGAAATCAGGTAGACATGACATTTCTGAACTGGCCTTCTCYCTGTGCCCTTTTTCTCCCTGGCAGGGCTGCATTTAGAGGAGCGCTGTGCTAACAGCATAATAGATTAGATCACAGGAGCTCTCCACACCTTGTCTGCTAGGTGTGAGACAAAACAAGACTGCACAAAGAATTGACTTTGCCAACGCTCCTACAACCTTGACGAGAGCCAAAAGAGAAGAAAAGGTATTGCACTAAATAGCAAAAGAGAAAGACATTCAATAAACTCAGCTGAAGGCTGGTATTTCTTAAATGGAATCATATTAAAGTAGTATTACGGATGTGAAACGTGGCGGATTATGGTTGGGCAAGCAACTTTTCAGCAGAGAGAGGCTGCCAGGGATTAAGAACTGATTTCTTTATTAGAAKACTTTACAGCAGACTCAGTTTCCTGAGTATGGGCAGAAGTTTTCTAGTGGTAGATATGGCACCGATTTAACTTGCACCAGTTTAACTTAGATGAATTAAAAATCGCACCATATCAATGGAACTGTTCTGTGTCAATAAGCTTTTCATGATCATCGTCAAGCAAATAATGAATAAGACTGCATAAAAGCCGTGTGATGAATAAAATCCAAATGTTCCCATATTTGTCTTTTCATGAAATAATAATGCTTCATGCCCCTACTTGGTCTTTGTTCTTCTGATTTATTGTGGATTAGCATGTTCTAAGCACCTATTGTACCATCTCACTGAAGAAAGAAAACCAAACAGTGTCGTTCACATTCGTAGGCTTGCAAGGTTTATTTTTTGTACTTTATTCTCTATAGTTTTTTGGCCTAAAGAGAAACATCAGACTCTGTTTTCTGTACAGGTTTTCCAAGGAAATATATATTCATTTGTTTCCCTTCCCGTCTTGGAGCAGAAATTTTCAGATATTTACCACTAATCCATTTTTTGGTACAGCCTTACCCCTGGAATTTCCAGTTCTAGCCGTTCCTTCAGCCTCAAAACATTCAGTCCTTATTTTATTCATGCTGCAAAGTGAATCCTGACGGAAGCCAGAGACGGCAACGCCTGAGCSTGGAAGGTCGGTGCCCTCTGAGCTCTTCCTTTTCGGATTCCAGAGGCGAAGGAAAAAAGCGTTTCTCAAACTGATTTACAGCAGCACCCTGATAAAAATCACATCGGGGCTGGTTTGTTGTACTAAATCACAGCTTTTACTAGACAAGCCACGTTTAAAAAGCTATAATTTTTCTACAACTGTAAAACAGGATAAAATACCAGTTTTGTTTAGCCCTGAGCGTGTAATCTCAGCGAGATCAGATTATAAATATTATCGCACGCAAACRAGATACGGTCTTATCAGGAATTAGTCTGTTGTTTCTGGGCTTTGTTGTTGTTCTTTGTATAATTCTGCTGTAAAGGTTTGGATATTGCCTCTCCACAAAGGAAGCTATTTTGCTAGGCGGGATATTTGCTATAATTGATACTATGTCRTTAACAGCAAATTTTTCTTCCCATATGGTAGGTATCGCCTGGCAGGGCTCCCTGGGGAATACCAGTATAAGAACATCACCAGTGCCGAGATTAACTACTGCCTAGTGAAGGACCTTATCATTTGGACCCAGTATGAAATCCAGGTGGCATCTTACAATGGAGCTGGGCTGGGAGCATTCAGCAGACCTGTGACAGAGTACACGTTACAGGGAGGTGAGCAAATCAGARCAATAAATCCTATTCAATCACACTTTATAGCCCGGTTTCCTAAGGAGCATTTGTTCGTGTTGACCTATAGGATGGCGTGTTGGTGCTTGTAGGTGAGCATCAACCAGAGCAAAAGTTGTGAGGAGAGTTGAGATTCTGTGGAATGGATTGAAAGGGTGTGATGGGCAGTGCTCTGATCTGAGAGACAGAATGTGGCAGGGACTGGCTTGGTGGTGGCCAGAGACCGCATGCGATATAGGACACAAATGCCAAGCATACCAGCCATTCCCCAAACAGCTTGTTTTAGAAAGAGAGAAGAAATGTGACCTGTAGAGAAATAGGATTCCGTAGCATTTCAGGAATGATACAGGCTTTTGCATGAGGAAAAGATGAAATGGTCTTAAAATCCCTGAATTTTTATGATGCGGCTCCTCCATACCTTTCTGGTAAGTGCTTTAAGAAGAGTATAAATTACATCAACAAAAGGATATGTAATTACATTTTATAACCAGTGCAAGGCATGTTTACGCCTCTAGATTGGTATAAAAATCCTTGAGATAATTAACTACGAGGCCCTTAGAGCTTTCCTATATTCCCATAATTACAGGATTGTGCTGAATTCTGAGTGCTGGACAGTACATGATCTCCACTTTATTGGTCATAAAMCAAACTATTTTAAAAACTTATGGTTTTACAGTACATCAGTTAATTTATAATCAGTGAAGARTATGTAGTTGTTTGTTAATTGTTGCTAGGAGTGCATTATAATGTGATTAGATACAGTTTGAATTGTGAGGAGATCTTTAAAATAAGATCATTCACATGCAGCACTAATTAACCACAACAATTAAAGAAGGAAGCTGTGCATATCCTGTCTTAGAACAACTAAAGCCTCACAGCTTAGGAAAGGGTAGACACATTCCACCTTTGTCTGGCAGTATTTTTAGCAGACCTTGAGATGTTTTATRTATAGTCCCTTCCTTACGACCAGGATTAATGTTTTGTATCCCACAAAAGACCAGAGCTCTGCTGAGAACTAGTCTGCACATAGAATTTGAATCTCTTTTGTGCATATGCTTGTAATYCATTACTTTGTTTATCTGGACATTTTAGAGCTGTCCTGGTACCTTAACCTTCCATCCATTAAGACTCAGGTTCTGACTTCACATTCCTGTTCTTTAACCCTGCAATTGACTCTAATTTCCCTTGATATTACGTGCTGTTAAAATCATCCTTTATTGATTGGCTGTCTGTTGTCATTTATAAGGCTATAAATCCTCTGCTATAAATTAAGTGGAAGTCAGTCCTGCATTCGTATTAACAAGCARGAATGTTTAGAATGCAGGACAATCTGCAGTGGCTGGTTCATCTTTATAAAACCCCTAACTGTTTGATGGTGGTTAGACATAGATGAAAAACTACTTATTTCTTATTTATTTTAAATCAATATTTGATAATAGTAGTGAATAATTACTTAATGGATGCTGTCATCTGCTAATGAAAGCCTTGCTGGAGCTCTGCRCAAATCACCTAAGGCATACAGCCTGTATTTAAAAGATTTGAAGCCTTTTTACATTTAGAGTTGAAAAGAAGAGAGGCTGGTTGATGTGAGTCTAATTTGAAACTGAATTAATACCAAGTCTCCGTAACCAATGCACCGCTGTCCTAAGTCTTGCTCCTTTATGTTTCTTACAGTTGGGAAATGGCTGGAAAAGCCAGTGGGAGTTTCTTGCTGTGGAATGTCCTTCCTAAGCCCAAGCAACAGGAATAAAAAATAGCCATGTGCAAAGCTGCCTTGTAAATCGTATTCTGATTTTAAAATGAGCTGAGATAAATGTCAAAGACACGCGCTGCCATCCATCCCCCTTCCCCGACTGCCACCACCACTATTTTGACATGCATTAAATGATTTGAGCTATGCTGGCAAGAGCCTGTCTGTCTGCAGATGAAAAATACCTGAAATACCTCATATTAATCATGTATGCTGCGAAGTCAAAGCCTAGCAGGGAAAGAACAGCGGGAACAGATCAACCCATTGGCAGGAACAGATCAACACATTGGCACCTTTGTCGTGATGAATATTGACTGGTTTTATAAACTGTGGATTTATACCAGAATCCACTTCATTAATCCCTTATTAGCCCTGGGTGTTGCTTTAGCTCACCGGTATCTAGTCACCACTCAAAGCTCTATGAAAATCACCAGTGCCCAGCATGATGCCAACCGTGCAAGATGACCTTGTAGGGAAACTGGCACCAAATGGCAGTCAGATGTAATGTCAGGGAGACTTACTGGCAAAGCACTCACCATCCAAGTACCAAGGTCAGACRGTTTGACTGTCTCCGAATCTTGAAAGTCTTTTCAGAGTGATGTGCAGCATAATGCCTTGGTGCTCTCTATATATAGATCTTCCTTCATCAGAGCTTCCCCAGCTGTTCCTTCCTTTGATGTTCCTTTCTACAGGGGTTTGTGCCAGTCTGCAGCATAGAGGGTTTTTACCTATATGAACAGTGTAGCACAGGAGGTGCCTCGACATGAAGTTTATTATTGCTTTGTTTTCCCTTTTGCGCTGTGCATGAACACCCCTGAAAAAAACAGTAACTTTGAGCAAAGATTYGCCAGACTAGGGAGCCTCGATGTGATGGAGAAAAGGATAAAAACTGGATGCGCCTGTCCAGGCAAGTCCAAYGGTCTTAAGGCAGTAGGAAAGGAAGCGGGGGGTTCCATGAGGTGTGAGAAAAGAGCTCTGTAAGAGCTGGAAAAAATTCCTAACTGTCCCTGTTAATTGAAAACTTCCTGCTGTCAGCAGAAAATAATTTTGAAAAAGGAATGTTTGAGTAATCCTCTCCAGGCGCTCGGCTCTATCTAGGTGAAACACAGGGTTTCCCTTAGTTTTCCCTTAGCCTTACTTGCCAAAACTTARCTGCGCTCATTCACTGCCCGTGGAGAATTTACCTGCAGCAGTGAAGCATCCACRGCCAAATGCTCTCGCTGCTGAAGCAGACTGTGGTTGCAGAGTCTGGATTTTCTAGCTCTTAGTTTTAGCACTATTGGGTGTCATTATCCTCCTACTGCCCCTTTTTTTTTTTTAATGCTTTCACAAAGGTGGCCTTGACAATGGTCTCGTTGAAGCCTCTGGCCACCAGCTTTTGCTGACATCAAAATCCAGGGAAAGCTGCAAAATCCTGCTTCCTAAAGGGGTAAAATCCTGTCCTTAGGAGAGGCACAAGGGAAAGAAAACAGGCTTTTCCCAGCTGCAGGTAGCAAGCTCATCAGTTGCTGCCGAACCGCACGCGTCCGAGTTTCCAGTGTTGGCCCATGCCGAGCTGCAGAGACCCCTCTCCGTGCCCCGGCTGCAGCTCGGCGCAGAGCGGAGCGGGTCGCCCGGGTGCGATGGGGAAGGCGCCTGGCAGCGGGAATCGCGGGCGTCCGAGGCGGAGCTGCCCGCCCGGCTCCCACCGGGGCCGCGCCGCTTATCTCCTCAAGCCAGCGCATTAAAGGAGCAACCGAATCCTCACTTAAAGAAAAACCTGCACTTCCCCCAGCCTGCTTTATTGAGMTGTGGAAGCTCTCATCCCAAAGGTCAGGAGCTGGGCAGGAGGAGGAGGAGGCGAGCCTTTGCCGGAGGTTTATATTTAAACCCTCTAGCCTGGCCGTTGGAGTCTGTACAGGCTTTACATGCTATTTGCACATAGCTAGAGACAGAATAATTACACGCACACATGCTTCACCTTGATGTCTTCTCGTCTCTCAATTATCTTGTCGGCCAAACCCTTTTAATGGCTTTTATCTAGAGTGCCTGCATGACCTAGAGTGCTGCCTGGGCACCCGTTTGCTGGCCGGGCAGCTGAGCCCTGGCAGATTGGAGCCCGGTGACCACTGCAGGGAGGTCCAGTGGAGCAAAGAGTTGGTTTTGCCTGACCAATTTGATCTACCGTTCAGAAATGAGAGGCAGGTGTGACATAAAGTTTGAAATAAGGCTCCAATGTGAAGCGTTTTAGGAACACTCACAAACGAGATGAAGATCAGACTTAAGAAAGGAGCATTTAAATACTTAGGGGTTACAGTCCAAACACCTTTTTGACGTCAGTAACTTCTGTATAGCTTGACCACAAAGAGGTTATAGAAATTAGTAGTAGATACCTACTACTAAACAGTACAATCTGATTAGAAAACCCTTTACGTGGTCAGATGCAGCTTTAGCAAGTTGCTCAACATGATCTTGGGAAAGAATTTGAGTTTTGAAGTGACCAGGTGGTCAACTCTGTATATGCAGCATTTAGCTTCTCTCAGATTTCATGGTTTTAAATGCAAAACTGTTCAGATAACCAAAGAAGTCATTCGTATCAGAACATAAAATAGAGAACTTTGTGCTGGCACTTGGAAGTAAATTTGAGAATATAATGCCAATATTTTACTGATAAAATGTTAAAATGTATTATATTATGTCTGCTGCAGTATAATTAAGCTTATTGCATGTTAGACAGACCGTGTTCTTTCCAACTTTTAAATGCATTCATTGAGATGCAGATGTTGATTTTTCAATAAAGTTGTCCAAAGATGAATTATAATATAAATCACAATTTCCAGCATTCTGAAGGGTTTATGTTTTCTGGTCATGGTTTTTAATCATTTGTCTTCCTATAGCAGGTACTCTTTGTGCTATGATGATTTATTCTTGTTTCGGGGAATTACCTGCTAATGAAAGAAAACTATTTCACATTTTTAAAGAAATAACTAATGCATTTGGTTAGGCACATTTCTGAAGCTTGGGTACGCCTGTGCCTGACTGGGCTTTTTTGGGGTGTGAGACAGTAACGATTATAAATGCAGACTTAGGGCTTTCTGACCCGGGGTTTTTAACTCTGTTAAAAAAATTGCAGTATTTTCAGTTGGACACTGTTCATATAGCTACAAGTCTTATCGGACTSATAGGATAAAATCCTTTCCTTATCAAGCCCCTGGAAATTTGCTATTGATTTTCGAGCATCCATGGATCTTTCACGAACGCTCTCCGAAAGGAAAGCAGCAGCGTGGATGTTATCACGTCTTTTAGGGCACTGAGGAAGGCAGTAGAAATGTCCTGCTGGGGGTCATGGTTCTGATAACTCTCAGGTGATGGGTCCCCTTGGCACATGTCCCTCGGTGTGGCTCTACAGCAGCATCTGCGTACTATGGATTTTCCATGTGTTATATGTTAGAAGATCAACGCAGCACCTATAGATCGGGTTGTAACATGACAGGAGAGCAGGAGGAAGAGGAGTGGGTGGAGAGGGGGATGATGCAAAGCTGATTTACCCTTCCCAACAGAAGGAGATTAATCTACCAACAATATCCAGGTGACTTTCTGATAAAAGAACTAACTGAAAGCCTTCTAATACAATTTTCTCCTACTATAGCAAATCTCTGGCAAATACAATATGAGAATATGCAAATGGGCAGGAAAGTATGAATTTTAATTTCACAAAATCTTCTCCTGTCAACCATAAATTGTACAAAGTATTGCACACCAAAGCAACTTTAAAGTGCATCTTGTAGCTCTCATGATGAACAGATTTCATCAAAGAATATGAATAAGAAAAAAAAGAGTAGGGGAATGTAGCCAAAACAGCTCATTATGACTATATAATGACATTAATATATATGGCTGTATATCAGGATGATTTGGTGAATCTCTTAACCACAAAAACTTTATGATGTCTACAGGTCATTAAGATAATATTTTAACCTTCCAACAGCATACAGGGAATTGTAATATACAGCAGGAAATAGGGGCCAGATTGTAATGAGRATTTAGAGTAATATTAGATAAATTCTGTTTTTAGAAGTCAATAATTATGTATAGTTCATAAATTGTGACATTGGCKCTTGGATTAGGCAAAAGAATTCTGAATAACATGCGGTTTTGGTGGTACAAAAAAMCATACAGAGCTAAATTTTCAAGTCATGTAGTCATTGAGGAGTTTYAGTGACATAGGGCATGAGAGTGGGAAGTTCTGGTCATTTCCAGCCTGGTGTCTTTGTGGATTACTCCACTTAGGAGTATGTGGCTGCAWTGAATTTATTTTTAGGATGCAAAGGATTTTAGGCCTTTATTTATGCTTAATCTTTTTCTGATTAAGCATGCTATACACTATATATTGACTACTGATATTCCTTCCTCTGCRAACTATAAAAATGACATCCTACAGCAATGAGTTCAAGAAGTTGCCTGGAAGCTCTTTAGGAGACGTTACGTTAACGCATGAAATTCTTTGGTGTTATTTCTTTGCTTGAAGCCAGTATTCCTCTATGTTCCATATTTTCTTTCGTATTGAAAAAAACATCTGTTTACTTAAATGCGTGACATAAAGTGTTTTTACAACCACAAGTAGGTTTAAGGATGTATAGGTTTAGAATGTGTATATTGAACCAATATACAGGAATGAGTATTGCATAAGATAAAATGAGAATGACTTCCATTTCCAAAAAAACTCTTTATTGGGTATGACTGATCATAATTTTTTAAGCAGTAGTAAATAATAAACCAATGCTGTTGCCAGATTATAATTCACAGTTAGATTTCTAATTGTGCAAACTTTGTGTTTGCTTGTCTGTTCGGGGAAATTAAAGGACTCATGAAATTTTGTGGTGAGTCCGTGCAATCTCTGTGCAGCTGTGGATAACTGAGCGAGATGTGTCCACATATCTCACCTTGCTTCTGTCTCAGGTCTAGAGGAGAAACTCATTTGTGGCACAATACGCAGCAGAAATCATCTCAGCCCCTCTCCTGAAACAAATGTCCCAAATGAAATGGAAAATAACCAGATTTCCTCTTTGCAAATCATTGCTGTTGCCGTATGGCCAGAAGTGCATCCTTTTCTCTCAGCTGGCGTTTCCTTGTGACTCATGAGTATCAGGGAGTGGGTTCCGTGTTCATTTTTCTCTTCTGTCCTCTAATCCATCCTTCCCTCTGCTTCCTTTTGGTTGCTTTGTGGGAGCAGTGCCGACAGCCCCGCCGCAAAATGTGCACGTGGAAGCCCTGAACTCCACCACCATCCAGTTCCTCTGGAACCCGCCACCCCAGCAGTTCATCAATGGCATCAACCAAGGATACAAGGTAAATAGAAACCAGAGCTCTCTAACTTCAAGTTTGTGTTATATCGTCTTGATATGTATTGGAATGAATTTAAGTCTCACAATCCGTGCATCTCCATTGTGACCCTTCCTTATCAGGAATGTAGTAAAAGTGGAGAATAAAAGGAAAACAGAGCTGCTGTTGTTCCTAATGTGATTTTTGCTGATTAATGGAAGTCCTCAAAGAGGGGAAGGAAATATGCCATGGGCTAGAAGTCTTCATCCCTTTGTCATTTACCTGGAGAGTTTCCAAAACACAAAAAGCAATTCCGTGTCAAACACTTTGGAAAGTCAGCATGTGAGAGATGTCGTGCCACTGAAAATCAACCTTGGGAAGTCTATAGACTTGAACACAACATTCCCATTCATTTCATTAGGAACCAAGATGTCACACTCAATATTTGTCTTAGCTTTCCCGCTGTGATGATTTGAGAGCGAGAAGAATGTGAAATTTATTAGTCGTGCTTGATGACACAGAGTTAGCATGAACGGTCTCTGCTGCTGGTGCAACTGGCAATAACTGTTAGCATGTGCAGAGCAGAGGGTGCTTCACAAGCACTTGTTGGTACTCTGACCAGTGGAGTGGATGCTAAGAAGGTAGCTGGAGTGGTTTATTTCCATCGCTCAGGAAGGATTGCTTAATAGAAAATTCTTCAGTGGTTCATCAGTGTGAACTCGATAAAGGAAGGGCGTAAAAACATTGATAGAACAAAAGAGAAATCTGGTAGGAATCAGAGGAGCAAAGGGGAAGAGGTTGTATGAGCAGGGAGGGAACTTGGGCGAGCTGCTGGTGGAGGGAGTCTTAGCTGAGCTCAAAGGAACGTGCGGTTCAAAGGCAAGCTGTCCACTGTGGGATTTGGGGTGGAATTCAGGCTTTTCAGATAACTCGATCCTTATCTGAGAGCACTTCGAAGCGATGAGGAAACCGAGGGTGAGAAGCGCATGCGTGTTTTCGTAGTTTTGTCCAGATCTGTGTATTTCTCAGGCTAGCAGATACAAAGAACAGTGGTGGATGCAGAATCTCGCTGCCAAAGCAATGTATACGTGCAGATGTATGGCTGTCTGGTTTTCCCAGGCGCAGACCCAGCAGCTCTCAGGCCGACGTGACTGATAAGGAATTTGGGCATCAAGTGTATTTCTGAAAGTGCAGAAGCAGCCACTGAGCTCTGTTCAGACTCTGACAATAAAAACATTTGGGGGGCTCTGTGCCCTGCAACTCAGTGTATTGCTCTGGTGGGAATCCAAACGGGGTGAGCTCAGATTTCCAAAAGCGATATTTTAGGTTTTTACTCCTTGTTTTATTCAAACACAGAGAGTTTCGGTATAAAGAGGTCTATTTTGTTGCATAGCTACTTCAAATTTAAGTCTGAGTTTCTTTAGCAATTGAACAAAATAGCTAAAATTGTGATTTGTAGCTGTCAGTGGTCAGTGAAAACTGTTCTGAAATGATGAAAATTTCTCTTTATTTGGATTTCTTTAACTGCATTAGATTGTGAGAGCTTTAGCATTCCTGTTCCTCATGGGGATTTTGAATTGCATTACAAAGGCTGTGTGAGAACATTTCTGTCACAGTTACTTCTACTGCATATTTTTTTATATGACTTATAAATTTACCAGTAGTCAAAGTTAGGCGTTTGCTTTTCCAAAGGGTTAAACACCTCGGAAGTCCTGACTGTTATTTCACGCGGGTTTTCTGAAGAATGCACTATGAAATAATCTTGAGCAAAAGTACACTCCCTCAAAGTTATAAATGCCCATTCCAACCCCTAAAGGTGGTTTAGAAAAGAAAACAGAGCTTACTATTCCATCAACCGTGATTCCGTTGCCATCTTTTTCCTTGGAATTCCAGCTTCTCGCATGGCCAGCGGATGCCCCGGAGAGCCTCACCGTGGTCACCATTGCCCCGGATTTTCACGGCGTTCACAGCGGCTGCATCACCAACCTGAAGAAGTTCACGGCGTATTACACGTCGGTGCTGTGCTTCACCACGCCGGGCGACGGCCCGCGCAGCGCGCCCCGGCTCCTGCGCACCCTCGAGGACAGTGAGTAGTCGCCTCTGGTAGGGAGCTTCCCTGCGGGACCCTTCTTTGGCTGTGCATAAAGACCCAAATAAATCCAGACTTTGAAAACAGGGACTTGGTTTTTGCAGGCGGGTTATCGCATCCCGTCAAGTTGCTTGGCGTCGGATGGGGCCAGGCAATTATCTGCGGGTGTTCCTCTAGCCTGGGGCACTTAATATTTCTTTCATCATGGTCAAGGCCTGGATGGATTTTCTTAGATTTCTCAGAAGTTGAACGTGCCACAGTCCGGTTGAGCTCGCACACACCGGGTTGATTATGTCTTTTTGAACCCTTATGCTCTTCAAGCCATTTTTAGGTATCCAAATGAATATTAATTGATCTTCTCGGGAGCTGAGCTTAAGAACGTCCTGTGGAGGTTGAGGGCAGTGCTAAAGTTCAGCATTTCTACAGATCAGGCCATTCCTGACGCTTGCATATTTAAATACTTATATGTGGGTTGGCACAGTGAATTTAAGATAATTTCTTTCTGTTATTCAGTATCCTGAAAACATAACTATATTATATTACAAGAGTTTATATAAGATTAAAAGAACTAAGATCAGAATAGCACAGTAACCTCCTGCAAACTGGAGTGAGATTTCTAGAATGAGATAAAACAGTTGAGTGTATGAATTGCTCGCAGCATCACAGAATGTTCTGACCTCTGTCGTCCTCTGGAAGTGTTTGTCCAAGACCCTTTTGGGGCTAATGAGTTCTAATGTGTACGATGCAGATAATGATTAAGTTGCAGTGGCCCTCGGAGCTAACTCCTTGTCCATGGCAATCTTGGCTCTGGCCCACGCTTCAGTCTCCGTCCTTTGATGGAGCATCGTAAACACCGCTTCCCCTTTACAGAAAAATCGGAATAAAAAGCATCCAATATGGCCATTAAGGTATTGTTTTTAGAAACGCTACTTTGCCTTAATAGGCATCCTTCAGGTTAGTCAGTGTTCCCGTAAAGAAAAATCTGATTAGGGACTGCATTAATATTCACAGAAGTGAGGCTTGAAGTGCTAATCCAATTGCTCGTGAGATACTCTTGAAACAATGTGAAGAAAATTAAGTACTTGTCCAYGGATTTTGCTTTTGTGGTCCACCTCCTCCGCATCCCAGACCTGTACAGAAAAAGCAGATTGTAGATTTAGACCTTTTGGTGGTTTGGAGATCTCAGAGAGAGCAGTYGAGCTATCAGAAATATGAGCTGTTAAAATAACCTCACACGTGCTTACTTAGGGTGAAAGCAAAAAGCACRGAGGAAAGACAAACGTTGCATTGGGTTTGTGTGCACTAGTACAGCAATTTTGCCTGTTTTCCTAAGGAAATGACAATTTCTGCAGCCATGGTTTGCCGCTCTGCCTTGATGTCTAGCTGTTGCTCTCCCTTCCTCCAACTGCTTTTGAACCCAGCGGCTAATTCCGTGAAATTTCCCAAAGAGTCAGATGTCGAAGATAGGAGGCCCCTAAGGTTTAGCGAAGATCAGTCAGCCGGGTAGAGGAAAGAGACTCTGTTAGTGTTTCTGCTGGGGGAAAGCCTGCAGCAACGAACCTTTCATATCAGAGCCCCTGTGGAAGGCAGGGGGTAAAACTTCATCACGAAACTTGCAGCTCTGGAAAGCCAAACTTCCATCTGCTTGAACTTATTTCTGAGTGAGAATGTCTAGCTGTCTGCTGCAAGAGAGCTGCCTGGCAGAGAGGGACAGGTGTATACATACATATAGATATTGTTTTAGATCCCTCACAATTGCTTTCTCTTGCTTTTGTAATGACTGAGAAGATACTCATCAAGTGTAGTGTGGTGTAATGCATCTTAGCAGAGGACTCGGTGACTCTGAGTGGCTTTAGGATTTACGTGGTGGGGAAAAAAAAACACCCTGAGAGGACTGTCACTCGTGTTCTCAGGTGGTAATTTTCTGCCTGGCTTTACAGAGAAGTCAGGCATTTCTTTGAAACAAACCAAAAAAAAAAAAAGTGGTGCAAACCAATCTGTTCCCTGAAGAACTCTAGGTCAAATAGAACCTGACAACGCAGTCAGAAGCAATGTGTCCTGGCTTGGTGCAACCTGCTCCTGGTCTCCGTGAGGATGTTAAAATTGGCCTGTAGATGTAGGACCCATGGGCAGGTAACCWCCTCCCGCACCGACACGTCGCTGGGTCCCGCTGAGGAACTCCTGAGCTCGCAGTGGTTCTTTCCAGAATTCCTGGACAACCAGGTATTGCCCAATGGATTTGGAAGTTTTCCTCCTGGGATTGCAGGATTGCAAATGCGGTTGCAGTCAAGCTGCTGGCAGGCTTTTTCCCCCCCCTCACCTCCTTTAACATAGGTGGAGGGGAATGAGAAACTGGACTAAAGCAAAGAGGAAACAAAATCTGAAATTGCAGCGGAGAAATTGCCAACTGATGTCAGTGGAGCTGGAGGATACTCAGGCAGGGATCCAATGACAGAAGCACAGTGAATATAAAGTGAACAAAAACTCCTTTTTCCAGTACATCGATTGAAGACAGAACAGCAGTTGGATCAAAAATCAGTCAGGATGTCTTCCTTGAAGATAAAAATTGAAGGAGAATGGCATATTCTTGACAGTCATTCCTTTTTATACTCTTTCATGGCACACTGGGGAGCTGAAGTTTTTAAGAGCTCTTGAGCTACATCATAAAAATCCTTTAAAAGTTTCATGCACTTGTATTCATTTCTTGCAGAAGCTACTTGCCATTCTGTTGGACATTTTTAGAGATRTTTTGAAAGAGTTGGTGGCTTGGGAGCTGCGACCTTGCACTGACCTTGCAGAGGCCGAAAGCTCTTTTGGGGAYGAGTTTTTGGCTAGTGGCATCGCAGGGTCAGGGCTGGAAAAGGAGCCTCTGCAGCTGCCCCGGTACCTGCAGCATCGCGGAGCCCGACGCGTGCGGCCACGTCCAGGGTTCAGCCAGCAAGGTTGCTCTAATTAGATTAGATCAAGGAGAGRCACAGAGAACACGTCGCGTGTGAGTGTCCTGCTGCGTCTCTCTTTAGTGCTCAGCACAGTTAGGATGAGGACTGGATAAAATAATTTATGTGACGATAGCCAGAGTGCTTCTTAACACCTTGCCTGCCTTCCTGCCTCCTGCAGCTCTCCCTGATGTTTCCAGCAGCTCCTCGGTGGCCCTGGTGCGGAGCTTGCTTCCTTCAGCCCTACCCTTGCCCTGTGAATCACATCAAAATGAAGGGAGGGGGTCTCCTGCTAACAGATTTCTTTTTCTGATTGCCAGAGCCAGGAGCTGTGGGACACCTGAGCTTTACCGAAATTCTGGACACGTCCCTCAAGGTCAGCTGGCAAGAACCCCTAGAAAAAAATGGCATCATTACAGGCACGTATCTGCTGTTATCTTTTTCTTTTTCTTTTTTTTTTTAATGTATATGTGTGATGGAAATTATCATTGCAGTGAAAAAATGTTGGCATAATAGAGCATTTAGGGCTCCCTGGCTTCCTGCTCCCTCTTTAGGGGGATTGAAACATGAGCTAGGGCACATTACAGAATGGACGGGTCCGATTGCCAGCAGCTCGTGCCTGTGGTTGCAGGAAAGGCAGTCTCCATTCCATCAGCTCCCCATTGCATTACCACTCTTGGTCAGTCGTCCATGACCTCCACCTGTGTTACTAAATTTCTGAAACTTTGTGAGACTCCTCTTGGTCTTTGYCCCAAACTTTGGGTTTTCCTAGATTGAAATCGCAGCTAAAAAACCTGCATTGACGTTGCTAGGAGCTACAGGCAAGACCAGCTCCCCAGATCAGCAGTGTCCTTCATCTGTGATGAAGTGGTCCAGAGAGGGGCTCTTTGACACAATTTGCATGTCATTACTTAATTTTGCACAAGCCATCACAGCAGCACCGAGCTCTCTTGTTTCACTTYTGATGAGCTTGCCATTTGACTGCTTTGTCTATTTATCTTTATATTCTGTGCCAATGTGGATGCAGCATCAGCTACCTCATTATTTTTCATAAATGCAACCATAAATAGTTGAGAAAAATCCTAGTTCTTGTCAACAGAAGCATATAGTTTTCATACAGGAAAGAACTACAGCTGGACAGGCATGACATGTGACAAAGGGCTTCAAAATTTCAATAAAGCCCTCAAATTTTAAATCGCTAGAGGTAAAAATCATAGTTTGGAAGGGAGAAGAGCTTTCACATGGCTCCAAACTTTTCCATTGACACTGAAACATTGCTTTTTTAAAATTGCAATGTGTAAAAAAAAAAAAAAAGTGGGGGGGAGGGAAGGAGTAAAATTATCAGACTTTGCATTTGCAGGCTYTGCACCTTTGCACATTGAAGTGTTACATCAATGCAAAATTGTGAAGCCTTTTAATTCTGACAGTGCTAATTATTGTAAGGAGACTTGCTTTTTTTGGTGTTTTTTTTCTCCTGTGTCTCTCTAATGTGCATCATTTGTACATGGGTCTTCCCTGCTGTTTAGAGTGTACATGGAACTCGTATGCAGATCAGATCATGCCTTTTAACTAAGGTAGCATTCCTGAAATATGCATTGATTTAAATGACTAAAGAACAAAAACTAATGACTTCTGAAAGCAGAGCAGTATTGATTCGGTGATGACGGCCAAAGCCKTCAAGCCTGAGTGCTTAAATTTAGGCACCTAAATCCAAATCTAGCAATCTAAGCAAGATGATCTAATATTCATCCTAGTAGGCATCAGAATTGTTTAAGAGTAATTTGAAGCATGAGGATTTGCCTGTTTTGATCTGAGATAGGAGCCTGAAGATGAGTTATAAATACAAAAGTTGTCTTTAATATTCACTTTTTAAAGACAGTTAATGGCATATCTCAGTTCATCTGAAGTATAAAAATAAACTTTACATTTAGCCTTATTATTTGCAGCCACAATATTGTGTTTCACAAGTGCCGGGCAGTTTGCCTGATATGAGCAGTGCTGTGCTCTGTATTAAATTTCCCCAGTGTTATGAATTGGAGCCGAATTCTTCCTAGTTCCCATCACAAACATTTCTGCTGTGTTGTGGTTTCTGTTCRAGAGCAGCCCTACACATAAGTGGTTCCCTGAAGGAAACTCCATCCTCATATTGGGGAGCATTAACTGAATGAATACCTATTATTTTAATCTAGCCCGTGACCTTCCTCTTGCCTCCACTGGTTTAATKCCAACCTTTAATATCCTGACCCAGCACCATGTATAAAACCTTGGAGGTTCCCCCGGTGTAAAAGAGGYTACCCAAATATCAAATTATATGTAAGATACCGAGTGCTTCAGCGTTGCATTGAGAGGAGTCCCTAATTACCCCAGCAATTAGCAATCTGCCCCTGCAAGGCTGCTAACAGTGTGCTTAGTGTTGCAGCATCTCTGGGGAGGAAGAGGCTGCCCCCTCCTCCTCAGATGAGCTGGAACCCAGCAGAGCGGGACCACCGGCTCCCTGATTATTTGGACAAATTGGCTTAAATAGAATKAATTCAAGCCTCTGTGCTTATGAAGAAATACAGGTGTAAAAACACCCAGCAAGGTTTGTGGAGAGGGGGAATTTTTCCTTATCAACGCACATTGCTCTTGGGCTAGAGGAAAACAAGAGCAGAATTGTTCATTCCACCGAGTAGCTCAGGGGGGTACACAGGGAAATGGGAGCGCTTAGGAAGGCRTTTCTTCATCCCTTCTGCTCAGTGATATCGTTACCGTAGCTCCTTGTTCCGTGCCCCGGGATTAAGAGTCGGGAAGCGGGGGTGCTGTGGGCAGGCAGCCCGCTCGGCTGAATTGCCCATGACTCTCCCCGCGAGTTTCCGCATCATCCTCTTTCTCTCCGTAAACTCTGATTTATGAGGACCTGGATGTAGACGGACAGTTTGTGATTGGGTGTACTGCTCTCTCGTAGAGAATTTACTCCCGATCAACAGAAAAATATTTCTGCAACTCCTCTGGTCATTAGTTTGTGTTAAGCAGTGTTTCGTGGAGCAGGTGAAGTGCCAGCGCGCAGACGAAGGCTCTGCGGCACCTTCCCTCCTCTCCCTCGCACCGACACCAGAGSAAACCCGCTCTCCTCGGACCTGCTAGACCTCCCGTGCAGACATCATGTCTGTAAAACAGCCCATTTTTCCCAACCACATGTCCTAGAGTTCAGCCCATCTGTCAGTCGTCGTGGCTGAAGTGCTACCTGGGGGCACTGCTGATGTTGTTCCTTTCCTTCAGCGTTTTTTCATCTGCYTTTTTTATGCATGATTACATGTTGCTTTGTGTCTGTCTGGTGTGTATGTATGTGCTGTGTGCATTTTTATAGGACTAGAATTTAACTGTGCTTTGGGGACTGGAATGGCCACAGTTAAGTGCTGCTGCCTTGCTTCRTCTTCAGTTTAGCTGGGAGCTTGGGATGTTCTTCCTGGTGAAAGGGTCTTTAGTAAACACATACATAGAGACTCTATACGTATGGGTGTGAAAGCTGGGTCTTATCTCTGTGATCAAAACAGAGAAAACAGAAAATACTCGGAGAATAATCACYGAAACGTGATGTGTATCCAGAGCTTTTCTAGCTGGGAGAGAAGCTCTCTCAAGCCAGACTGCCCTGTGTATGGTGCCTGAAACTCATTTGTAAACCATGAATAGTAGAGAGAGCATTAAAATCCTCTGCTTTTCTTCTAGCTATTTCTTTTTTGAAAACTTATTTTGTTTCATCCTGAGATGAAATGTGTTTCTTGCCCTCCCAGCCCGCGTGCGGGGTTTTGGAGTGGGCACAGCAGGCTCGGCCATGGCCCCGGGGTGCCCAGAGGAGCCACTGCTCAGCTTTAGCCCAGCGCCTGGAGCGTCTGAGCCCCGGCACAGGCGTGTTGCTGTGCCGCAGGCGGGGAAGTGGGGCCATGCGGGTCTGCAGCTGCCTTGGACCCTTCTGCAACACGCACCGCGCCTCCAGCTCTTGAGAGAAACGGGTGTTTGTGACGGTCRCTCTGTTTACGGCTCCTTCAAACCTCTTCACTGAGTATTTAATGGAGTGGAGCGTCTTCCGCTAGCTTTGTGTTCACCTGCCAGTAATAAAGTCAAAAGAGTCCTTAAGTTCTCCCGTAACCTTCTATCAAGTTGTCATCTTGTGTGTTCTGCCCAAGCAGCCATCTCCAGTAAATGGTTCTCAAGGCTTTCGCAGACAGCACGGGAATGACACAGTGTCTCTGAGACACTGGAAAATTACCGGGGGAAAAGGGAATTAATTCCCTTTTCTAATTCTCAAACACATGGTTGCGGTGTAGTTGAGATGGTTTAAGGAAGTATCACCCTTCATCTMCTTATTACTGCCCAATCACCCAATGTAATTAGCGGCTGTGTGTGTTCTCCAGGCCTGTTTTCCTGCAAAGGCAGGTTGGTGGGAATGCTGTCAGTGATGGTAGCTGACACCAGAGGGAGGATAACGTTTCACACCCTTCAAACTGTGTTGCAGCGTTTGGCTGACCATGCCTTCAGTTCCTCCGAGGAGGTTTCCCTGTTGATCAATACCATAAGGTGTTTTGCTCTTTCAATTTGTATATGTTAATCAGTTAAAAAAAAAAGAAAAAGAACAAGCAAAAGGAAAACCAGAAAAACCTCCAACTGGTCTGAATTCCTCATCGGAGGTGATGGGAACCCAGGAGGGAGTTTCACTAGCCAGCTTGCTCCATGTGCAGTTTGYTCCACAGGGTTTCTTTCTGTTAGTCCTTTTCACTCACTGCCATTTCATAGGCATTCAGGAGCTATGTGTATTTTTTCCCCAGAGCCAAATCACAAAGGAAGCGGCAATCAAGCAAACTTTTCAGACAAGTTCTCTGGAGAATGGCACAGTAAGGTTCAGATGGGTTCAAAGAGAATAAAGTAGGAACAGGCAGGAGGAGAACAAGCAGATTTGGAGGTAAAATTGAGCAAATCAGACTGTATAGAGTTTCAAAAAGTTCTTGGAAGGCAAACGGTTATAGAAGTGATAAAAAAGGGAAGGGTATTAGAACTTGGTTATGATATAAGAATAATATGGAGGTCAGGGAGAGTGCAGTTGTGGACAATAGATTGGCTGCGTGATGGTTTCGAAAGAAAAGATAATGATTCACCCTGCAGAAGGGTTTGTGTGAGGAACAAGCAATGGGGAGTAGAGGTTTTTCAGTTCCTAGAAGATCCCTGCAATGCTCCRACATGAGCATTTGTGTTTGATTTGTAAGTATTTCCAGATATATAACAGTGATGGCTGCTTCAGCCTGGGAAAGGAGTAGCCCYACTAAGTGCGGATTGGCCTTTAATCAGGTATTCCAGCTGGTGAGAAGATGTTTTGTGTCCCAGTGTTTCACAAAATGAAGCCCTTTCTTCCGAGAGTGGTTATTCCCAGGATTGCTAACTATTGCTAAGCATTTTGTGTGCACTGTGTGCTGGTTGAAAGAGAGAGACGGGCTGTTGAGAGTGCGCATCCTCTCCCATCTGTAGTGTGATGAGTAGCTGATGTCCTGTGGGTTCCTCTATCAACTGCTCAGTGAAAAATRATAGTATTAGAAAAATACTTGGGTATTTTAGCTAATACTAACACAAACTTTTTCTGTTTATAAAAGCCTTCCATAGCAGAATAGAGTAAGAAGCAAGTCGCAGCACCGTGGACCATGAACAAATCTTGCAGAAGCAGCAATTTATCCAGCGTCTGGACAATTGCATAATTGTGTTTTTGAAGAAAAACTAGTTCCAATCGCTGCTCCAGCCCCCTGACTCCCGTGTAATTGTTTTTCAGGCTACCAGATCTCCTGGGAGGTGTATGGCAGGAACGAAACTCGCCTAGCCCGCACATTAACCAACACGACCCTCGAGTACAAAATTACGGGGCTCTCMTCTCTCACCACCTACACGATCGAGGTGGCAGCTGTGACCGCCAAAGGCAGCGGATGGGTCACTTCCTCCACCATCTCATCTGGTGTGCCCCCAGGTTGGTGAAGCTGCGTGGAACGGATTCAAATGTGTGTCTGCTTTTGTATTCCTGAAGGTCACGGATGACCTCGGCTCAGTAATAATGAAAATGGTTTTATTCATAAAGCATTGAAGTTCTGTACGTCRTAATTTCAACTTCATTCTTAAAAGACATTAAAAAAAATGAGCATGAAACACTCTCTGAAATAGCTAAAAAACTTGAGGCTGTTGGATTCACACTAAAAAAAAAATGTTGTAGGGATGACAGAAGGAAGAAATAAAGTGCTAACGTGGATACAATACAGAATCTGTTGATGTTTATAAAGCAACATAAGAAGGAAGCCTGCGTCAATTTAAAAAAAAAAGGCAACATGGCTTTGGAGAAAACTATGGAAATTTTAATCTTTTATGGTTGTTAGTATTTTAAAGTTCTATATACCTAAAGAAGCAGGAAACTATTAAGGTCATTTAATTGTAGAGAAACAGAGTAGAGGGAAATTGAGTGACTGGACCACGGATTTAGCAGATCTGGAGCTGGGAAGTACCTTTCCCACCTGAACCCCCACCCCTCTCCRTCTTTGCTAGGCAACTTTTCTGAAATAGCAGCTGTAATTCTATAGGTGGGCTCTCTCTTTTCRCTTTTTTTCTGTAAAATTTAGTCTATGCTCAGGGCAGCTGAAAGAGGAATATTATATTTAATGAAGATGGAAAAATGCCACCTATATTTTCCCTATTAGAATTGTTAGAAAAATATTTTATATACTACAACATCAAACATCAGCCTGCACTGTTGAGTCTTGAAGCAAATGCCTTTCTGCCTCTCACTCGTGTTCTTGTTTCTTCAGAACTTCCAGGTGCTCCATCCAAYTTGGTGATTTCCAACATCAGTCCTCGCTCAGCTACACTGCAGTTCCGGCCAGGGTACGAYGGCAAAACCTCCATCTCCAAGTGGATAGTTGAAGGCCAGGTATGTCCTTGACAAAATGCTCATAATGAAGTTTCTGATCAATTAAAAGGGATCTAAATAGACAATCCTGTTCGAATCACAGTTTTTCATCAGCTTTGCATCAAAGCTGTTCAGTAAATGGCCTGGGCCAACTGTTCACAAAGTCCTGGAAGGACTGAAGCACATGGGAGATTGAGAGGCTTAAGTGAGAAATGTCTGTGCAACAGCCTGTGAGAGGCAGAGTGATACAAATATTGTAAGTTCTTTTCACAGGACAAAGGAAAAATATTACATAGAATATGTATTTATATGTGTGCAGGAGTGCTTATCCTTTAAATAATTCTTATGGGTCTTATGGGTAAAGGAGCTTTGCATATGTCCAGAAGAACACCAGATGTCACTTAAGCAGCCCATTCACCAGAGCTTAAGTCTATTTTTTAAAAAAAAAACGGGTTTTGGTTCTGTTTTGTGCATTTTCAAACCACATCCAAACCTGGAGTTATTTGCTTCTAWGTCATAGAACAGAACTATAGGAAGAGTTACCATGGACAGTAACAATCCTATTGTTTGTAAGATTGAGTGTATTTGTGCTGTCTTATAATGGGATSTGCTAAGGTTTTCTATCCAGGTCTCTAGATATGAGAAGGATGAGTTCATTTCTTCATCAGCCTTAAACGATGTCCCTCTCAGTTGCTGTCATTGTGCTTTGGAGGTGTTACACATTCCTCATTTGTTCTCCCGAGAGAATAGCTGTGCTTCTTCCTTTCCACCCACAGATCTTCCTAAATAATATAATCTGTTTTTAAGACCAAATGTTGGACTTCTTCGATCGCCATCCCCACTTAGACGTATTGATACAATTGCTTCACTTGGTAATGAGGTTGTTGTGAACAAGCTGGTACATTTTGTACCATTTATATGCACCTGATTGCATATTACAGACTTAAACACTGAAATCCTGTGATGTGAGGGTTTGGCACATTCTGAGAGGTGTTTTTGTCCTAGAGCACCATRTTGATATTGCGTTACCTACAATAGTTACAGAACAGCACTGAAATGAAATAAATGCTAATATTTTAATGCTACAGTAAGAACTACCACAAAGTTCACCATGAAGTTCACTTGCATCCACCAAAAGCCTCAGGTACAAAYAGGGGCTGCGGGATTTTGGTCTGCAGGAAGGGAAGATAACAGCCATCTGCAAATGCTCGTCAACATATTCTGCATTGCTAGTGAAGTCAAGGGGTTAGCTRGATCACGGATCCAGCACTGTGTGCTCTATCTGAGGTGGGAGCTCCTGCTCCAGAGTCTGTGCAGAGTTTTGCTGAATCTGAGCAGGGKTTTTTTTTCACTATAGCTTCCTCTGAAAACTTCTTCTAGACCATACCTCCTTGCTTAGCTTTGGCACAACAGGCACCATTGGTGCAAATGGGGGTAATACCATAAAAAAAAAATGCTTTTTCTCAGCTGGTTATCAAAAATCTTTAAAAATCTTTTCAGTAGTGCAAGGAAATTGGTGGTTCCTTAAGGATATAACAAACTGTGTTTCCAGGATGGCAGCTGCCTATGATCCTTGTTCACAGCCCCTTCTTGCCAGCTCCCACTGCTGACGTGTGAGTTCACAGCACCTTTAGCCCTTCTGAGACTGAGCATCCCTTATATTCTGTCTTCCAYGTCTACTGGGATATATCCTCTCCTGAGAATCTGAGTCTTTACAGACTTCATCTCTTTCATATTCACACGTAGAACCAACCTCCAATCATCACTTTTTTTCTTCTTTGTTGCTTTATGTGCTACAAGGCTTAGTTAATAAGGGCAGATCCAGAAAATGTATCAAATACTTCATTTTGGCTAAGTGCCATTTTTGAAGTGTGAGCAATTTGGATGAAAAACACAGCTGGGAATTCCAGTTTACATGAAATTTTGTACATCTGGCCTTGGCTTCTGCTTTCTGTGCTGTGGTGCAAATTTACTGGAGCTGCTGTGGAACTAATTCTGATTTATGTCGGTGGAGATGAGAGAGAATCAGATCTTTAAAGATTTTAGCCCTGATAGATACTGAAATATCAGGTGTTACAATTCCATCCTTGTGTTTCTAGTAAAGCYACGTTATTTACTTCTGAAGAGATTTCTTTAAAACTGTTAGCCCGTTTCTTTTCCATCTTTCCATCTGCACCCAGAGGACTGGAGCAGACTGGATTCCCAGAGAATTACAAATAAGTAGTGGTGCCATTTAAATGTAAAATTGCTTTTCCATTAAATTCAATAGAATCTAAAGGGAAAAGAGTGTGATGTGTAAAAATGGTTTTATTGATGCTTGTTTGGAATATCCAGCAGTAAATGTCTTACGGGTAACACGTTCATCCCCAAATTGCATCCGGACGTCCTTGCTACGACCACAGGTCAGCCTGAACTTTCAGATKCAGTTCATCAATGCTCTACATATTGTAGTCATTTTCTTGGCAATTTGCAACCACAAGTGTCTATGAGTCCCRGCTGCTGCTCATGTGGTTTCATGTTTGCACATTTTCGGTGCTGCAATCCACTTTCAGCTGATTTTTTTCTTGCTTAATTTCTCCTGGGGTTTTGTCAGGAGGAACAGGTAAGCGACCTGATCATTCCCATGCCTTGGGAGATGTTTTCCCACCGCATGTTCTAGCTGGCTGCTCAGTGAAGTTTGGCTCGCCTCTGCTGAGCTTGATTTTCCAGTGATTAATGGTGTTGTGCAGACAGCAGAAGACCTGTGCARAGGCAGCAGGTCACCTATGAGGAGGTAGTGCAAGTTCTGGAGCCATGGGTGTGTATGGACAGAATTTGCCTTACAAAACTACTCCTTTTTGAGAGAAATTTCTTGTGAATMTTATGGTGAGCAGTAGCAGCGTTGGAAAAGGGAGTTTCAAAGCAGTAAAACCTTTAAATTATTATTGCTATATTATTCATAAAGCAGTGAGTTGGAAAAAGCATTGTAASTTTAACCAGGCTTTTATTCATTTTTGTTGGTTAAGTCAGTGGCCATTTTAGGATTCATCCACTGTACGAGGTGATTCTCATGGTGTCATTTTCACATCACAGCAAGTAAATAAAGTGTCTGAAGCTCTGACAGTTTTATGTTTTCACTAATCTTTAAATCAAAAATGACTGAATCAATTTAAGTACTCATCTGTAAGGAAAAAAAATGCCCTAGGGTGACAACCTGTGTACCAAAATTCATCGCAAAGTGACTTAAAATCCCTGAGTTATAACCTCTATAATGAAAACTCTGACATGCCTTCAACTATAGAAGAACACGGGGAAGCTCTATAACGTATAGAAATGTTGTGTTTTCCTTTACTGCAGTTAGTACTTTTTTGAAGCAGAACTCTTGTATTAGAAGTCACAGGCAAACCATTTTTCATTGCGAATTTTAATAATTTTTTACTGAAATCTTTTTAAAGCAGTTGGTGTTCTCCTGAAACACTAAACATCTGTGCATAAACATTGTGCCGTGTTAAGCACAGGCCTTCTCTAAAGTTTGCTTATGCTGCTATCCAAAAAATAGCAGTAAGAAATAAGTCTTAAAGTTAAGGTTTTCCTATACAGAGCTGGTGAGAGTGGACTTTCTGGGCTTACTAAGGACTCTCTTATCTTTGCCACTGCCTGTAGTGCTTTCTGCCTCCTAGGGCTGCTTTTGTACTCTGATTTTTGCTGCTGATGGGTTTCCTCTGATCTGACRTGAGAGCGCTGCAGTGGAAAGCAGGAGCCCGAAACTTGGAATCTAGAAGAGATCTTGCAAAGTARAAACATGCAAGTCCATTGCTGGAGGTTCTCTCCCAAGCCCCATTTCTGAGCTTATTGCTCAATAAGTGGGTCCTCTTCTCRTTAGCAGTGACTCAAAATTGCTTGGCCACAGGAGCCAGAAGACCCTGGCCATTTGCCTTGGGAGGGCTTTGGAAAATCCTCCTTATGGAAGCGTGTGCTGAAGTTACAGCACTGATTCCAGTACAAGGATGATGAAATCCCTTAAGCTCCAGTTTCCCAAGTGCTGGCACCAGGAAACATTACAAGGCATTAGCCAGTTTTGACTCTAACAAATTTCTCATCTATTTTTTTATAAAGTTTTGCTGAGATATATAGATGTCTATGACCCCATCATTGACAGCATGGCAGCAAATGGATCTTAAAGATGGGAATTGTGATGGTCTGCGCTACGACTTGGCTTGTGACTCCCAACACAGATCCCAGCTTGAGCATGMCAAGGACCAACCTGCTTGGTGCAGTGGGATCTGCTGCACTAATTGTCCTTAATAGGGATGATGAAAAGTAGAAAACTGTCTCCTGGTGTAGCTTTCTAGGGCCTTGCCATCATCTTGGGCACAGAGAAGCTTTTGTTGCTTCTCCATCGCTAAAAGATTCTCAATATTTCCACCTTCCCAGCCAGCTGGTAAATATGTTGCTGCAAAACAGGCAGAGGTTTTGGACACCTCTCAAGCTTGAGTCCATGGTAGKTATTCACACATGTGGTCCTTAATGTGTATTAATGACCTGCCTGCTGCTGCGGAGTCATTGAAACTTGTGGTCCTTTTTTTGCAAGAAATATTTTTAAAAGCTCTCGCTGCTCTCCGAACGTAAAAAAAGGGAACTCTAAGTCGCCGTTGGAAGTCATTTGCAGCCTCTGAAAACACAGCGGATTGTTGCTATACAATTACTGCAACTTTGAGATGACGCTGCTGAGAGCGAGGAGTTTTGCAAAAATAACCATTTGCTCTAAAGTCTTTCTCCAAAATTAATCAGAAGCTCTTTTAATCAGGAAGTGCTCGTGTCTCTGKGACTGAAAATCAATCCACTCCTCCTTTCTTTGTTCAGTGGCTCTTTCAGAAAATTCTCTTCGTCGTCTCTTTGTTCTCCGGTTCAGTTTGGGGCTGTTCTGTTTTACCTTGCAAACCTGTGTGAGTTGCTGATTAATTAAGCTTCTGTATCTATGAACTTTACCAAAATTTCTATAGCACAGTTGGGGCTGGGCCTTTTGAAAAGGCCGTAATCAGCAGTGCCATCTATTTTATAAGCTCTTTGGTGTGTGGCCCTGTGCCTGATACCCGTCAGGCTGAAAGGCCTTTGCAAGCACATCCCTCCATGGAAGCCGATCCCAGCAGATCCCGCTCTCAAAGCCGGGCACAACTTGTTTCTTTGGCCTGATTTTCCTTGTGTCATTTCTTGGTGCACAAACATAAATATGCAGCACAGCAACTCCTGTGTGAGCAAAGTACTAAAACATCTATAAATAAATCAGGCTGCTTCTCCTGTAGGGGAAAGGAGGGGGAAAAAAAAAGAGTGAATGAAACCAGTTTTTCTGTTTGAAGTACTTGGGGAAATTTAGATATTGCAGCCTGTGTTGCCTATCATGTGTCTTGACAGTGTCTGCATAACTAGTATCCTCCATCAAACTCCTAAGGGATCTATTTTAGAAGGTTTAAAGAAAGCAATTCTTCACRCTGTGGGTTGTGAGCTTCGGGAATTTGTTGCCGTAGGAGTCTGTGGGAATAAATTAGGTTAGCAGGTTAAAGAAGGATTCGACAAATTCACAGGCATTAACTCACTAAGGAGAATAGGAAAGAACTTTTATATCCATAATAAATAGTGAATATTTGTTTTTAYAGGAAATGTGTTGGCCCTTTGACTGTGGAGCTGACTCCCATTGCAAATGTGGGTATTGTGTTGTTGATTTGCACTTGTTCTTGTATTTCCCATGTACAGGTKGGGGTTCTGGGTGATGAAGAAGAGTGGGTGAATCTCCATGAGGTGGAGAATGAACCTGATGCTCAGATGCTGGAGATACCAAACCTCATTCCTTACACGCATTACAGGTAAGAACAGCTGGTAATTAACAGTAGCATGAATAAATGAGGAAGTTGCTCCATCGAACAGCTTTCCTAATCAGAAACAGCTGGCTATGTGTTGTAATCTGAACAAAAGGGAAAAGGTTGCACTGTTTCCATAGTTTATACTTAAAATTACTTGTCTGATACTGYTAATTGGAATTTGCATAAGGTAGAGTTCATGACATTAAAAGCATGGTGGATGGTATTGTGWGTAACTGATACCCTGAGACATTCCCAGCCTAACGGGAGCACCAGGGTAACACCAATCAGCAGCAAATCAATTGGAGTTAAACTGGTGCAAACTTGTAATTACATGTTAACATCAGTTTAAATGTACTTGTATTGATGCAGCTTAGTAACATTGCTTAGATGAAACCTTTACTTATAAGAATTTACCAGATTAAGCTAAGTAGATATATGGAAGGCTTAAGCTGACTGAAGTGAACCTACATTATGGGTGCACCCCACTTAAATGAGATTGATTTTCGAATCAATATGATTCGAGTGGTGCATTTTTTTTTGGTATAACCAGGATTTGAGAACGTGAGATGCTGAGTCCTAGAGAAAAATGCTTTCATGGACTAGCTTGCTGCTGCAAAGGCTGGTTGGCAAGGAGATGTAGCAGCCAGTGTTAAATCAGCTTGCTAGAAACTTTGTCCATTTTCAACTTTTGTCCATTTTTCGCCTGCGAGCTGGTAAGTAAAAGGATGTGGCCAAAGTAAAGCTCACATCACTTCCAGCTAATTCAGTGCTGGTACACACTTGTTTTCCCACTTGCTCAAGAGTCCAGAAACAYGCTGGGTTTGTCTCCAAGCCTCCACTGAAGTGTTTGCCACCTCACTTTAAGATTTATGCTAAAAGCTCTTTCAAAACTGAGCAACCTGAGCAGAGATTTCCAGCACAGGGCTTTAGGAGAGCTGTTTTCAGGTGGAGGAGCTGGCTTTTGCTGTCCTCGTGCAGGCAAACCCTTAAAGCTGAAAAGCCAGCAATGAATTCTGCAAACTGCATTGAAAGTTAACAATCATTCACTCAGAAGAGCAGCTGCTGTAGGTGTAAGTTGTAGCAGAGCTCAACATGCAGAATGAGTGCAACTTGCACACCTTTCGGATGCATGGAGGGGTGCATGCAATCTCTGGGATAACAAATAGCAAGGAGGTATTTTATTGCACTTTTATTTCTTTGACTGCTACATGTCTGATCCTTCTCTGGTGCCTTGTACTCATTTTATTTGCCCATTGCATTCTCAGTAATCGAGGTTGCAGTGTTTGGCACTTTCRCCTTTCTCACTTCCAAGTCTGTCTTTACTTTGTAATTTATATAATAAGGCAGATCCTTGAATTTTGTCTAGAATRCCTCCCCTCTCATACAGAAGCACAAAGATGAGCTTTTCCTTTTAGTTTTCATTTCAATTTAGAGCAATTTTCTATAATTTTCTGAAACCTAGAAAGTTGTTGCCAAATGCCAAATTTGTTGTCCTGTGGTCAGCTTTAGTCATTATCTGTTGAGGAGATAAATCATGAGAACTAATTATCAGACTGCGTCTTTATCAGCCAGGGGTTTTTTCTATATTTTGAGCCAATATTTGAGAGTGAAATCAAGGACAGTATTTGTTTAATGTATCTCCCTTAATGCATTTTCTAGGGAGATTAGAGTAGATAAATGATAGCAGATAGAACCTTTTACCAAGCTCACTCATTATGTCCAAAAATGAAGTGTTTAATAGGAGCAGGTCATGTATTTATGGGCAAGAATTGGCTGCCTTTAGCTGCAGTATCTTTTCATGCTCATGACAGGTGAAAGTGTCTGAAATATGCAGCACATCTTAATTATTTTGTACATCTTGGAAAAATAATTAAAAAAAAAAGGTTTCTCTAAATCTTTTGTGGCCCAGGGGGGAATTCTGTTGCAGAAGAGACAATTTCAAGCAGGGAAGTATCTTCTGAGCAGCGCATCTCTATTAAATAACTTAATCTCGCTTGCGCAGGAAGACTGAAGATGCAGCACKGGGAAGAACCCACTTCTTTCAACCTGTAATTGCGGGGAAATGTTATCACTAACGTATATATATTTTAAAATTGACAGGGAATGAGACCATCCCGAGTTTGCTATTGTAATACCTTTCTAAATGCCTCATTCGAGTGCCGTGGAGGAAAAGCACTTACTGCTTGTCAAACTCGGCATAATTAGCAGAAATTTCTTGCACTGAAACACCTGAGCTGCTGGTAGATACTGAGCTGATCTGATTTCCCGCGTTATTTTTGTTTTGTTGGGATGATATTGCGCGCGATGGCTGCAGAGCGGTCTGGGGGCTGTTGCCAATGACCCGCGCTGTTGTTTTTGTTCCCCCCTGCGGTGGCCGCCGGACGCGTTCCCGCGCGCCGCCCGCCAGGTTCCGCATGCGGCAGGCGAACGTGGCCGGCGCCAGCCCGCCGAGCCCGCCGTCCCGCGTGATCCGGACGCTGCAGGCGCCGCCGGACGCCGCTCCCGGGAGCGCCAGCGTGCGCACGGCCAGCGAGACCAGCCTGCGGATGCGCTGGGTGGTGAGCGCCCGCGGGGACGCCGCGGTTGGGTGGGGGGAAACGGCCTTGCCTTGCGGTTGATATAAGGAGCGAGCGCTTGCATTCCCGCTCTTGGAGTGACCCAAGAGCTGCGCCTCGCGTTAAGGGCGTTATTAATCATGGAAATTGCCTGCTGCCTCGTTGGGGGACACGGCCCCCAGCGCTTTGGAGGCACTCCTGTTCCACACACTGGATCCCCTTCCGCACAAACCTATAATACTGCAGCCCGGCTGCACTCCCCGAGGGCTCAGGGGATGGGATGCAGGCAAACTATCCCCAGGAAGGTACCCACAAGCTCACCTGGCAAGTACCGAGCAATGGTACCTGCTGTCCAAAGAAGGCCAAGGTTCCACGTGCACGGATTCATGCACCGAGGTAATATTTATAGGGAAGGTGAGGGCGTTAGGCGATAAAATGCAGAAGCAAATGGTTACCTGCTGAGGTGAGGAGCTTGATTGAGCGGCTGTGCCCCTCCACTGGTCTTGATTTCCTTGCAGCATTGTTACAGTGGGGTTTTTTGGCAATTAACCTGCTCCAAAATGGGTTTTTTTCCTCCCCTGGAAGGGAGAATTTTCCCCCGGGACTGCTGCAGTGTGACGTTGATGAAGCACAGGTTTCCTTTTGGCCAAATGTTAGCTTTTCTCTGCATAAGCTCGCTACGGCTGGAAGTTGTAATCGGGCTAGAAACAAGAGGGATTTTTTCTGCAATCGTTAGAAAACTATTGCACTTTCTTTATGCGAGACAACTTGCTCCTGATCCTTGGAAAAAACAAAATGTTCAGCTTAAAGGTGTTGCCCCTATATGTTCAGAGGACCCACATAATCCATTCCTGGCCTTACCGGGGGCCTAACGTGCCCGCCTTGTTAAACCTTTGGATCCTGTTGCAGCCTCCGGTCCTCGATCCAGAGCCCTCTACGTTGCATCAAAATTAAGCCAAGGTTCTTTTAGAGACTTTTGGAAACTTTTCAAAGCGTGTTTCCCGCTGTGCTCTCAGGAAACCTGCTTATCCCGAGTCAAAGTGTGCAGGGGGAGCAACAGCCCCAGCCCAAAATGACCCCAGCTCTCCTTCATCCTGCTTAGCATCACCGGCGTTTGAAAGTGTTTAATCTTGCCTTTTGGAGACCTGCAGGTGAGCCGAGGTCCTCCCGAGAGCTGGGAATTCCTGCTTTCCAACAGAATAGGGGTCACGCTTTTAGCCCTGCTTGCCTGCAGGGTGTAGTCTTCTAAGCTGTGAAATGTTAATGCACAGGAAAGTTTGCCAGCGGTGCAGGGCTGAATCGCACTCCTTGGGATCATAGAGTTTGATAGGGAAGGAACCCCAAACCTTCTTGGAGCGGGCTGATTGCCGTGTGTTTTAATCTCTGAAATCGCTTGTGAATCCCTGAATAAATCTCTGCTGATAAACGAGTAAGCAGACTCAGTTAAAAAGTCAAAAATGCACGATTGATTAATTGGTCGTATGGTTCCGCAATATATCATTCATTTCCGTAATTAATCATAAAGAGCTAGAGTTTGTTGTGTTGGTATCACCTTTGCTGATACCCCCGCAGCAAGTGGCACAGTTGGGCAAGCCTATCCATTTGGTACAAAATCAAGGCAAAAAATGAAAATGATACCTCAAGCAACAGAAGCGCTTAGAGATCATGAAGTGTAAAGAAAAATCAACCCCTCCAATATGTTTTGCTTTCCCATGACCTTATCTGAGCGCAGACAACCTTGGCGTGTAATTTGGGCGGTATTGGCAACGCGTCCGGTGCGATAACGTATATTTTCTTTGCGTGGTCTGGCAGCCGCTCCCGGACACGCAGTATAACGGCAACCCCGAGTCGGTGGGATACAGGATCAAGTTCTGGCGCGCGGACCTGCCGTCGGCGCCGCTCACGAAGGTCATTAACGACCGCCTGGAGAGGGAGCACACGATCGAAGACCTGGAGGAGTGGACAGAATACGAGCTGCAAATCCAGGCCTTCAACGCCATCGGGGCAGGACCGTGGAGTGAAGCAGTGCGAGGTCGTACCCGGGAGTCCGGTGAGTCAAAGGATAACGTCTGCTGTGAAGAACGTGTCAGCAGCTCTCGGTGGTTTATGTCGTGTTATTCACCTTTCTTTTTTCACTTGTTGATCCACTAAATCTAAACTGAGAGGAAAAGGCAGCCTGAGCATTCGCTGAAGGCAAAAGGACATGAAGACGTTGGAGGGAGTTGTGTAATTTATTTGTTTATTTTACTCCTACCGTGTTTTCATGTATAAAGCTGTAGGTTATCTATTTAGAGCAAACAAAACAACCTTTTCTCACTCCTGCTCCACTTTGGCAGCAGTATGGGCAGTGCAAGATGAAGCCCCTCTTTCTGCACAGTTCTTCATCCTTCATGGCTTGCTCCTCTTCCTCTCTCATACCCCCATTGCCCCTCATTTTGCCCCTTTCCCTGTCTGCTTCTAGTCTGGGGCAGATCTTCAGACAGCTGTAGTGTTCTGAAAATTAATTTCAAGACCCAAATACTTCTAAAAGGGCACAAGTTATTTAAGAGAGCTGATTGCCTGTATGGAAATGAGGTAATTATCTAAGCTTTAGATGACACATTTTCAAAACTGGCTGCTAAAATTGTTTGCACAAGGTTATGTAGACGTCACCTTCACATACACGKCGAGCACAGGTACGGTATTGTCTAGCTGATGTGTGCATACTGCCCTGGAGCCTTCAAATACCAGAAGGAAGCAAACTCAGAGTTTCAAGGGACAGTAAATGAACGTCAGCTCRGCAGCGATGCTAAAGACAGATCCTGAAAAGCTCCTGTCTGGCTTTTCACTTCAGCAAAACCTCTTTCTCAAACCTGCCCTCCAACCCACACTTTGGGTATCTATTGCCAGTGAATGAAAAAAAAAAAAAAGGGATGACTTGCATGATTTAAAAATTAAATAGTAAAAGCTTCTTATGCTTCAGCATTGACATTTCACTGCTTTTCTTCCATGTTTTTCTTCATTAAAAAGAGTTTCCAAAGCTAATATTGTGTCTGTTGTGTAGCTGCAGACACTCAGGTGGGTGTCTGGGTGTAGCAGGAAGCTTTACTTGGTGCAAGATGCGAATGCATCGGACGTTGCAGGATTTGGTCCATTGCTTTAGACAACTGCTCTTTGAACTGGCTGAGGCCAAAGCTAAACCAAGTCGTCCCCCTCCGTTAAAGTGTTGGTTTTGGAGAAGAGGTAATTGGAAAGTTATCGCCAGAGGTATTTTAAACAAGGCGTGTTTGCACTGGAGATAAAGATTATACGATCCAGACAAAATAGTTTTGGAGTGTTCTGTATCATAATAAAAAGACGCTGCGTTTTCCATTTTCTCCTTTCCACTGCTCTTCAAACACTTCTTTTGAAATATAGTAAGTACTAAGATTAAGTGATTTTATAAAACCTTGGGATTATAGTGCTTTTGCTCAGCATCTAAAGATCAGAGGTTACATGGGTGTATTTGGCATTTCCTCCTGCAGCATTAAAAAAAAAAAGGTTGACTTGAAACTGATTATAGGAAGCAAACTGAAACCAGGATCAAAATAACACAGAGCTGTGATCTAGACCATAAGGACTCATTTGCTGGGTTTTTTTTTCATGTATTTTCTTTGATATAAACATTTGATTTCTGGAGTAGAGCAACTCAGACTTTTGGCTGCATCTTTTTAGATTTAGAATAGACAAGAACTATTGGCATATTAGCATGCTGTGTTAGAGCAAATAACCTCAGTGAATCTGCAGTCAATGTTTATGCACAGTCAGACTGGGTTAAAATAAGAATAAAAGATAGCTGAAGCTGGAGAACGAGATCTATGCTATTTTTTAGATCTGTCTTCCAAACAATATGAAAAAATATACTTATAATTTACGTACTTATGTTTTTAAAGTACTTTGCAAGCAAGTTTCCCAATTATTTTATATATAAATATTTATAAAATAAATATATATATATAAAAATATATTTAAATAAATAAATATTTATTTATTTTATATATACAGAGTCTTAGGGAAGCTGATTTTGGCTCGTGTAGCAGATTTTTAACATCCATCAAAGCTGTCCAGAGGTGACTTGTCTAAGATTACGTGGTTGTTTAGTTGCAGAACTTACAGGTCTGAGTTTTAGACCATACAAGGAGCCTTGGAAGTCAGATCTCAGGCACTATATTAGCTCTTGGAATCAGATGACAGTGCAGAGAAAAATCCAAGCTCTTTATTAACAGTAAAGCTGCTCTTGCACACTTCTGTTTGTTTTAGGATATGTGACCAAATCACTGTTAGCTGAGCACACAGGATGACAATAAAGGAGCTTGTTATTACAGGTATTCTCTAGTTTCTGCAATGCTCAAATGTAAAAAAAAAAGACTCTTGAAGCCAAAGAAACTATGGGAGGATAAATAACCTATGGATTTTGTGGAGCGGGGTTTAAAAAAACAGGTGGGAAACACTAAAATGACAATGTGGGCTACAGCTGCAGGCAGCTGAAAATAGAGTGGGATGATTTAGGATTTTAAACAGGTGAGATTTCATCAAAACAAAACATTCTCATAATGTTAAAAATCAAGTAACTCTTAATTTCACAGTGTAAAATTGAGCAGCAAGCTCAATTTCCACTCAATAAATTGTAAATGATCTTAGGCATAACATACAGAAAGCGAGAAAATGCTAAGGTGATCCTTAATGTATTAACACAATCTTGACGGCGCTGGCTTCTTTTAACTGTAAACCTTATTTTCAAACAGCTCGTCTCMAAAGCATCTCTCCCGCTGCCTTAATACTCGGGAGTGCCTAATGTTGAGGTCCGTGAACGTGCATAGCTAGTGGCTTAAAAAATGAGCTGCTGCCCAAGTGTGGTCACATACCCGTGGCAAAGATCAAGCTGGTGACGTTGCAGGGACCGACCTTGGCGAAGCGGTTGCTGGGGTGAGACGAAGATTTATCCGTTGCTCCGAGCTGGGAATTTGGCTTGCGGTATCCAACTCTGTAGGCAAAATGGTTGCGTGTGGCAGCTGGGTTACTTCTGCCACAAAGGTAGCTCTAAATTTGCACCTCCTCCCGACGTCGGCATGCCAGCTTGATTTTTGGACTTTGCAAAAGCAGGGATGGTTACKCAGCTGAAATGGGCTGTGGAAATGGAGGGAACCCCTGCCTCGCAGCACCCAGCTTCCTCAGAAAGACGGAATACAGACCAGCTTATGGAGAGCTGATTTTGGCCCAACTAGAGACCTAAGTCAGGATCATTTGTTGTATATTAAACATGGTTATGTTAGAAGCATGATCTTAAGGGCCAACGTGGATCATCTTAAAAACTTGAGTTCTCACTGCGGCTCCAGTGCAAAGCACCGGTACCTCTGTAATTTCTTATTTTTGATCTTCTAAGGTCCCTCCTGTGGCTGGCAGTTTGCTGGGTTAGCTAATCATTTAGCTTTGGTATTTTGGGTTCATTTCCTTAAAGTTCTGAGATCTCCGGGGCGTCGCTTGGCTTAGGCACTGTGCTTGCAGGGTCACTGATGAAGCCCATGGAGCCATGTAATAGTCGAGCAAACCAGCTTTGGAGGGGAGAGTCTGCAGAGGAAGGGGAGGAATCTCAGGCCTTTTGGAAAACTTGGAATCTTGAGACATCCCGAGATGGGTGAGGACGGGGAGAAGTGGAGGTTACATTTCCATTCRTTCTTGAAAGGCCAAGTGAGTTACAGGACTGGTAGCAACGAGATGCAGAGTTATCAGTTGCAGATTCTGAACTCCATTCACTCCTATTAGAAGAAAAATCTCAACACCGAAATGAGAACTGCTTTGGGGAATTAAAACGGAGCAAAACACCCAATGAACGCGAGTATTTTTTGCYGTTTAAGTGCTGGGTTTAGATTCCTTTCCCGGGAGAAGGGAGCGTTTGCTGATGTGGATGTCGCTGGGGACTGGGAGCCGTGGCTAAGACAGCTTCAGCTTCACCGTTCCCTCCAATATTGGCTTTAGACTCCCTGACCAGCAGCGTGATCATAGATGTGCTTCAAAGCAAGGCTGCATGCACAGGACCAGCCTTGACCTTCTGTGATTTTGGGAAATCTTGGGGCCGCAGAGCAAGGAGGAAAAGAAATATTTGTAAAATAAGCTTGCATTCTTTGAAAGGATTCAAACCAGATAAAGTGCAAATAAACGTGGCCGGGCTTCTTTCCTCTACGTATTCTGGTTTCCTGCGACCCACCTCCAGCCTTTCTCTCTCCACAAGTGATTCATGTGGGAGTAGCTCTTTGTGAAGATCTACAGATAAAGTTATGGCAGCATTCCAGAGGCATTCATGGCTCCTGGCAATCTATTTTCCTTTAACATAATTATATCCTTGTGGGGGATAAATCTAGGAGGAGATTTTTTTAAAAAAAAAAAACAGGCATTTCAGCATTGGAAGAAAAAATCGGATTTTAGCCCGTGTGATGGTGCTCTGTTTCTCATGTCCCAATTAATTGGTAACAGGGAAATTGTTTCAGAAATGACTATCTCTGCGGTTAACCTTGAGTGCGCAGGGGTGGGGGCTGGCGTATTCTTTTTTCAATTTATATTAATTCTGGTGTCATTCTCATTATCTTGTTCATGTTGCTAGGAGCTTCAGGAGCCAGCCTTCAAAACAATAGATCCGCGCTCTCATTTGGACAGCCCGCAAAGCGTTTCTTTGGGCAGAGATTTGGGCCCCTTTCTGTGATCTATTCAGGACCTCATCAAGCCTTTCTGTCCCCAAGTCCTTGTGTAGCATGGCTTGGTGAATGCTCTCGGAGGGCGGGCAGGTGTATCGTGCTTTCAAAGGGATTGTACCCTTCAGATGCTGGAAATGCCACGGAGGGAAATGCGAAAGGGCAGCAGAAAATGTGAACTCTTAAAAATAGCCTCCGATTCCACTTGCMTAACCGCGTGATATTAAGCTTGTCTACAAAAGCTTGCTGTTATGGGGCACTCCTGCAGTGGTTTGGGGTTTAATGGCTTGCGTAAGTTTGCTTCCCTCTCAAGTCACAGCAAATTACAGTCTTCCTGTGCTATCAGTTCTAATGATGTTTTTAGTTTCGTAAGAGCTGGGGTTTTTTTGCAACATGAATGAAATTGGCAYGTCTTTCATTTATGCTATATCAGTCCCTTAAAATGCACCTTGTGTTAATGTATCTGTCCGTAATTAAAGTATTGCAAGTGCTGGGCACCATCACATCGTCGGATGACTCAGAGGTTCAAGAGCTTCATTCTGAACCAGGGGGTCTGGGCACAACCCAGTGCTTGGGGTTGCTGCTATCTCTAGCCAAGATGTAATAATTTCCTTTCAGATAATATAGGAAGCCAAGATGGCACAAAACTTGTTAGAACAGATCATGCCGTGAGATAAAGTGCCATTCATAAAGATTTCCAGCTTTTGGCATAGGGAAATAAATGTATGGGAAAGAAATATTAGGAAATAGACTCCTATCTCCAGTCTCCACTTGATTTTTATCCCTGCAAATACATAGATTCTGCAGCTTGTTCATGTCTGTGGGTATCTGTTGTCTGTCTGCAGCCTGTGATTAGTGTTGGATGTTTAGTTCTTTATGAACATTGTGATTTCCGCAGTGAACGGGTAAGAAATTGTGAAATAGGCTGAAATTTAAAGATGATGTAGAGTSAATGCAAGAGAAGAAGAGATTGGCTAGAACGTATTCGAGGAATTTGGGGTTATAATACTCTTCTAAGAGACCTATAAAAATAGATTGGGAAATAGAAAAGTAATTGGCCTTTCAGAAGAATCCTAAGCAGAGAGGGAGAGGGAACAAAGTGATCTAGCAGGGCTTCCCTAGCCCGGATTTCTGTAACGTGATACTGTGTGATTCCAGTTCCCTCTGCCCCTCCTGCAAACGTGTCTGCTGAAGCGGTGAGCTCGACCCAGATCCTCCTGACGTGGGCCGCGGTCCCCGAGCCGGAGCAGAACGGACTCGTCCTGGGCTATAAGGTACACGCGGCGGCAGCATCGTGAGCCCTGGGTCTTTGCTGGGAAGTGTGCTAGTTTTTAAAGGTTTGCTCGGTGTGAGTATGACCTCATTTTGCATTTGGTGAAAATGAGGAATCCGCAATTCCCATTTTGCAGCCCTCATGTGGATTATAATCATTTGCTTTCTCTATATCTGTACATTTATTCTGCAGATCCTTTTTAAGGCAAGAGATTTAGACTCTGAACCAAAGAGCCAAGTAGTACGAGGCAACCACACTCAGTCTTTCCTGCTCTCCGGCCTGAGGAAGTTCGTGCTCTATGAGATCCAAGTGTTGGCGTTCACACGTATTGGAGATGGAGTCCCCAGCTCTCCTCCCCTTATAGAAAGAACCAAGGATGATGGTGAGTTTATGGATACCAAAAGAAATACCCTATTTTTTTCATCTTTTTCCACACTTTTTTTTTTAATTATAATGATACAAGTGTAGACAATAACCCATAATAAGGCTATTTTGGTTTTGTATGGTATTTTTTACAATTTTAAATTTGAAGGATTTGGTCCTTACCTATTGTAACTCGGCGTACTTCCTTTGGTTGTGGGCTGAGGATTTGGAAAAACACTGAAAGTCACCCATTTTCTTCTTTCTTCATAGCTGATCAAGGAGGAAAATAAATCAAAAAATATTTGTACTCTGCAGCTTGATGTAGACAATTTCATTTGAAGAGAATTTTTAGAGGCCAATTATGAATTCCTATTGAAGTTCAATCACGGCTGTAAATAAAAAAAAAAAAGAAGAATGCTGCAGTTGGAATCAATAAACCAATTCGGGTCTGACTGGCCTGAACTAAGATTGGGAATTTGCAGCTTCAGTAATGCAGACTCTGATTTTTTTTTTTTTTTTGGTGGAAAAGACATGATGCTGACCCTGGGAGATGATTGGATCAGCCTCCCTTTGTAATTCCCTCCAATGCTTCCCAGGAACTCCGGGTTTCCTGAGTGCAGCTTGATGTGTTGAAAGAACTGGAGCAACCTCCCCCCTGTCCCRATCCCATCTGAACACGGCTGCGTGCTCAGAGCTTTCCTCCTGGTGCAGCTTTATGGAAATTTAATTCATCTGTTAAATATTTTCTGGCTTTGCAGATGGTAAAGTTACCTTTGGCTTTGTTACTTCTTTAGCATTCAGTAAAAGCTGATGTCTGGGTAAAGAGGCTGCTCTTTATTACGCCATGCGGAAATAGTCTCCCTTTTTTTTTTCTCCCCTTAAAATGTTCCAAAAGGAATGGAATCAACAGTGATTTCTACAAACAGCTTCATTAAGGTGGTTTTGTTGGCCCGAAAATGCTTTCAGATTTCTGGCTTAAAACAGCCCTTTCCGTGGAGCACGGGCCAGGGGCCGGAGCCTGCGTTGCCCTTGGGAATGGGGGACGGAGGGGCAGCCGCTCCTGGGCGTTTGGGGCTGTTTTCTCCACGTATCTCCTGGGCTGCATCTTGGCTTTTCTTCMAACAGGAGCAGAGAGAAGTCACCATTAGCACAGCTCTGCCAGGAGAAAAAAATAAATGCACTCGCAGGACTGCACGTACCGGGATATAATGAGAAATATTTTAAACCTGTTTATTTAAGATGACCCCATTATAGCAGCTCCCTCCTTCCGTAGGCGCCGGCAAAYGCTACAAATTGTTCTTCCATCTCCGTCCTCGCGGTATAAACACCTTGTGTCTCCTCCGGGCTCAACTTAATTAAAAGCATCATCGAGGGGACTGCAGGTGGAATTTGTGCCGAAGGGGGAATTCTGCGCATGCAATTGKAGGAATTAGCATCTCCTCACCTCGTGAACGGGCAGCGGTCAGTGCAGCCACCAGCCGCCGCTGTCCAAGCGCCTCTCGCCTGCCCGGGCTCCTGCTGCTCGGGTTAAAWTGCACACGGGGAATCGCAGGGCGGTTGGAAGCTGGGGCACGGACAGACGGACGCAGGGCAGAGCAGCCGCGCTAACGGAGCTCCGCTTCCCTCCGCAGCGCCCGGGCCGCCCGTGCGGCTGGTGTTCCCYGAGGTGAGGCTGACGTCCGTGCGGATCGTCTGGCAGCCGCCGGAGGAGCCCAACGGCGTCATCCTGGGTAAGGAGAGCGGACGTGGGGCACAGGCCACAGGGGCCTTGGGCGGGCAGGGATTCATCCCAGCTCTAAAAACACAGAAAGGAAAACTCCTGCTTTTCATTCAGTTCTCTCTCTTTTAGACCCTCTGCTTCTAACTGCCATAATTCAAGTTTGTGTTTAGTCTTTTAGGATTATTGCCCCCAGTATTCCTCATGGGGGCATAGGGAGCCTACTTGGGCTTTTGCTGTATAAGTCCTGAATCAGGAGCCCGCAGCATTTGCCCGGGTGTGTGGGTTCCGAAAGTGCTCCCGAGATGATCCYGCCACCTGCAGCAGCAGGGAAAGCATCCGATGTGACTCGCAGGGATTTTCTGAGGTCGTGTGAAAGTTGGCGCCAGGCTGCTGCCRGGGACAGAACCGCTCCGGGTCTCGCTGTAGCACAAGGAAACTCCACGTCTGGATTGYCTTTTGCATTTTATTTATCGTCTCTTCAAGGAACAGTGTCCTGTCAGCTTGTTCCCTGTCGAGATTAGGATTGGGATCACAGGATGTGGTTAAGGAGGTAAAAAAAGATCTTTTGATACCAACGATGAGAAATCACAACTGGTACTTTGCTGCCCAACCTGGGCTCCAGTGTCTTCCATTGCTACACGTTGCCTTGTCTGGTGAAGCTGTAAAYTGCACAGGGCAGGAGCTCTTGTATTGTGATTTTGTTAGCTGCTTTGGGCAATATATCCTATCCTCAGTTGGTGCCAGCCCATAACTTGATAATAAAGCTGTACAAATGCAGGGCTGGAAGGAGAGGTGAGAGGTTTCCTTAAGTTCCCTCAAAGTATGTGCATCCAAACTTTGCGAGTCCCTTGTTAATTTATTTCACTATTTAAGTAAATTTATAATTTTTTCCCCCCACTAAACATCTAGCCTAAATATCCCACGATACYAGCCGTGCTGCATAGTTGTGGTCCTGGCACCACACTCCTGGTCTTACATTCCAGGACACTCGATGCTGCCCTGATTGGACTGATTTGGGACGCTGGTGCTGTAACTAAGTAGGCTGGTGACCCGCTGTTAACTCCTACCCCTTTTTGCAGCATTTTTCCTGGTCAGTCACTCACTGTTTTAAAGGTGCATTTAGCTGCTTCTTTGCAGTGTGGTGCTTTACTGCTTATTTCTTTATTGAGTTAAGCCTAACTGATTCCAGACTCTCTCTGCCAGTTACCAGCATCACTTTAAGTGATCCTGTCGTTCAGAGGACTTGTAGCCTCTCATGATGGGGTGTTATTCTTAAATTTTGGAAGTACATGGGCAATCCTAGCAGCCAAATTATTGATGAAAATTCTAAACAGAGCCAGGCTCAGGATGTATTCCCATGAGACCTTACTTAATATGTCCTCCTAGTTTTTAAGTAAATTGTTGATAACATTTTGACTTGTTTTTAAATGTGTTGTAGTGCTTTTCTCAGATTCTCTTTCTCTAGGGCCATGTGAGACCATATCAAATCCTTACTTAAAGTCAATGTGGATCATATCTGTTGTTTCCACCTGGCCAATTACTCTGTCAAAATGGAAAACAGCTTATTTTAATATTTATTATTGGTTCTAGGCAAATATATATTGGCTGCTGCTTGGCACCTTGTTATCTGCATGGATGCTTATATTGACTCATGCTTTGTTCTAGGRTCTTCCTGGGTACTGAAGCTTAGCTTGTTTTGCCTGCAACTCCTCAGGTCTTTCTTTCACCTCTTTAAAAGATAAGGGACCAYGTTTGCCCTTCCAGAGTGCTCTGGGACTTCACCTGCCCTCCACAAGTTCTTGAAGATAATCACTAATTATTCCGAGCCTGCCTCAGCTGGTTGCATAAGCACTCCGGGGCAAATTTCATCAGGCCTTTCTGACTTGATTACATCTAGCTTAGCTAAATATTCTTTAACCTGATCTCTATTCTAGCCTGCATCCCTCCTTCTATTGTTGTCAGTTCTAATTTGTGTTAAATATCTAGTCAATATCAAGCTTTTTTTTTCTCCCTTTCTTTATTTTCCCCCAATTTCTGTGAAAGTAGAGCAAGTTGAGCTATCAGCCCTTCCGTTCTGTGCCTTGCACACATCTTCATTGCGGGTAGTAGACCTGCCCTCGTCCTGTCTTCCTCTTACTCCTATTGTGTTTAGAAAACCTTTCTTCTGCCTTTGATGCCCTTTGTAAATTATAACTCCCTTTGCACTTTAGCCTTTCCGATTTTGCCCCCATGTGCTAGTGCTGTCTATTTATATGCTCCCTTAGCAATGTGTCCCAGCTCTGCTTTTTGTGCAATTCAGTTTTGATTTTTGAGGTCATTAGTGAGCTCTGAATGCAAACATATTGGGCTCCGAAGATTTTTTGGTCTGCATATGGATAGTTGAACCTTTTATATTTGTCTCCTTTTAAACAGTTTGCTAACCTGAATTCCTTTTTCCCTTRGAATTCCTTCCCGGGAGACTTTACCTCCCCGTTCCCCACATGTACCTTTTTGAAGTCCATTGTCTTTATTGAACAGTTCTCACTTCTCTGGTTCTTTGATAGTAGAAAAAYTGAGGTTCGCAAAGGAAGTCATCAGGTGCCAATGTCAGAGAGGAACAAGTGAAAATTACTCCTGCTGGGTACTGCTGTAATCTTTCCTAAGAGTGGAATACTTCAAAGATAAACAATGTAGTAAAAGTTGCAAGTTGATTATTTTTTTTCCTGCACACCTCTACATCTCATCACCGTAATGAACTTTTAAAACAAAACTGTAGCATCAGAGGCYCTGAAGTTGAATTACTGGTAAGAAATAACTTAGCTTAATTTTGCAGTGGACCCCCSCCTTATTCACTGATGAGGCTCAAAAGAAACAACACCTGCTTTGCAAGAGCATCTCGTATTGAGACCCTTTGAACCAATGTTCCTGCCCYGCTGGCTCTGTCCTCTGAGTATACAAGCACCTTTGCAGCTAACATTTTTGTAATCTGAATCAAAACATGTTCTAGCATTTCTGAGCAAGATTAGCAGGATGAAATACTGGCAGGCACCAAGAGGGAAGGCAACCTGTTTGCTTGTTTAAATGTTTTCCTGTGCAGGCCTGCTAGGTGTTTTTCCTTTTGGGAGTGTCCCGGTAACCATGTGAGCCTTGGCTCTTCTTTGTGGCAGTGCATCCACCTTGCACTCAACGTAGCCCCTTTAAATACTACTGGATTAAAATGGTGCCTTGTTGTGCCCGTGCGTACCTCTCATCTGCGAGCTGTCCCTCCAAACAAGAGCTCATTCGGCATCTTTCCAGGCCCTGCTTAGTATTCCTCCTGGTATTCGCGTATTTAACGTTTACCTGAAGCTTATTGCAGAAGAGTGCGAGAACTCCACCGAGAATTAGAACCAAAATTGGATGTAATCCCTGTTTGCAAATTCMTATTTTGATCCCAGGCTGCATTTGCACACCCGCTGGCCCTTAAACTGATAAGCAGTAAAGTCAACAAACCGGATTGCTGCCCCACTAGGCAGACCATGACCTCCCAATATCATTTGGCTTTCCCTAAGTTCTGTGACAAATTAATAAAGGTTTGTATCTCTGGTGCATCGTGGCCTGCATGAGCGGGCGCTGTCAGTTCTGCAGGGCTTTGTATGGTGATGAGCTTGAAAGCTGCTTTATATTCACGGCGTGTTGTCGTCTCCCTGCCTGTTTGCTTTGGGGAATCTCGTGGTTGTGTTGCAATGACCTAACATTTAACAGGCAGTTCAAACTGTTGCCTTTTATTGAGTTCGGAAAGTGCAGCTCGTGAAACTGCTTGCACTTGGGTGGGGAAAAGAAAGAAAAACTGAGATGCTAATGCGAAAATAAGCTGTGTTTCAATGGATGAACAAAGTCCAAAGGAGTTGATATTGCAGGCCTTTTTATTCGAATATGGCCTGGACAGTGACGAGACTMCCAGTTGCAGAAGAGATTTGGGATCTAATGCTATGTAGTAGGGAAAAAAAAAAAGTAGAAAAATGGCAAAAAATCCCTGAATTCTTCGAATTTATCATCTAGAGGTTTAATGTTCTGTAATACATTCTTCTTTCCAAAGAGTTTGCTTTAGTCAGCTTCTGAAGGTTTTACCTTCACTCGTAGCCTGTAACTTTTAACTAACACACATCTTGCTGTAATCCAGCAAGGGAGGGACCTTCTCACGCCAGCTTCTCCGTCACAGATGCCCTTGTTGGGCTTTCTGCTTTTAAAAGTAGCCAATTTGTCTGTCCTTGGAGGTATTTCCTGCATCTCCTTGCTCTGCTCCCGAGAAGCACCCATTTACCTCCCTGCCTCCGTTCATTCTGAGCCCTTTAAAGCGTTTGCCCTGTGGCAGCATCATCTTTTACAGTAGTTCTCTTCCCTGGTGCATTTTGGCTCCTGGATGTGTGTGTTAGATGGCAATCACATCTCAGCTGGCTCCTCGCTGGCCAACGACCCAGCCGGGCTCCCTGAACCCCTCTTGGTACCGATTCCACTTCATCTAACTTGTTTCTCATCCCTCGAGTTTTTCTTATCCTGCCTCTACCTTGACGCTCTAATCTTTCCCTGCAGATTTCTGTGACTTTGTTACTTTTGAGTGTCCTTTTTCAACTGCTGCAGCTTTTATAACTGCAACTGCATTTATTGCCTCTTACAGCCTCAAGCATACATTAATTTCTCTTTGAATGCTTTCCATTTACCTCTATTGATTCGRCTTGTTTGATTTCACCCAACGTTTCCTGCCTTGTACCGTCCTTTGTTGTTGATGCATCCACCTAATAATTTTATCTTTTTTGATCTTGTCTTAGCCTTAATTATTATCCAAGCTGTGCCTTAAGTACTCTATCTTCTGTGTCACTGGGAAGCAAGAAAAGCAGTGGTGTTTATGACTATGTATCTTCACTGCCTCAAACTGTTAATAGGAGTGATCTAAGAGATCAAAATTAGGGTACTGAGTATCTCTTGAGTGGCTTATAGGTGGTAATAAGTGAGCTGGGTTCAGCAGCAGAGGTTTCCTATGTTCCTTTCAATCAGAATAAGGGAAATGTCTGAGTGAGGTCTCCGTCTGGGGATAGTTTTCCCAAGATGCTCAAGAGAACAGGTATTTTCCTAGCCTGGCAGCCACCCCAGCAAGTGCAGGGGAGGGCAGGGAGGGCCGCTGCTCTTTCCGGAGTGCACTGAAAGCGAGTTCGTGTAGCCTGTCGGAGACACTGTGATTTTCTCTTTTTCATGGCTAAATTAGTTTCCATGCTAGCCAAATACTCACTCTTGTATGAGTTATTGTAATGGCCTAGATACGTATATGTTCCTTTGATTAATCTGTGCATGTTTGTAATTGGCTTTCCAGCATGAGCACCACCATTTAGCAGTAAATAGCTATCTCTTTCTATTCCCTCCTTACATTTTAACTACACTTTCTATTTTAAAAGGTTTAGAAAAGAGGGGAAATTGTTCAACAATGATATGTCCCAGATAGCATACTTATCTTTTAATAACTAGATAAATCAAGTTTGCTATTCTTTTAATGTTCTGTGCTTCCCTCCAGGTCTTATTCTTTACGTCTCATGTCCCCTTATCAAACTTCTTTTGCCATCTTAGTTACTCTTCCTTCATCTTTCCCACTGCTGTAAAATTTTCCCTAGCGCCTTCCTTTCACTGTTTTTTTCCATTTTATTGAGATCCTGTGCTTGGATTCTTGCTTCTGCTTTCTGCACTTCTGTATAAATTGGGAAGATAATAATGTATCCCTTTCTTCTCTTTGCTATACATCTTTCTGTGGACTTTAAAGAAAAGAGAATTAAAATACTATAGCATAAGATATTCAAAAAATACTGTGCTGAAGTATACAGGACCGGTGATGGAAGAGCTGGTGCCGTGGATAGAAGGAGGGAACTTACTGGTGGAAAAATATGATTGTCAAAGTTGAAGACTCTAAGATTTTGCCAGACTCTAAACATGTTCCTGCTCCTCTTTTTTACTGGAAATCTAGCATTAACCACTCAGTGGAGAAGATGTTATTAGAAGGCTGTGCCTGGCACTAACATTGCTGCATCGGTTCTAGAGATGCACATGGAGCTTGTTCCGTGTAAAGCAGACATGACTATTGCCCAAATTCCCTAGCAGCTTCTGAGGAAAAACGAAGACAAGGAAGTGCTAATGAATCGTTAATGCCCCTGCAAGATCCAGCGCACTGAACTAACACCATCTGTATCCCAATTAAATTCTAGTGTTCCTCAGGGAATGCCCCCAGCACACAGTTGTGTGTTTGTGGCATTTGCTCTAGGGAGGGCAGGAGTTGTGTTTGCATCTCTCCTGTGCGTGAATCCTTGGCAACTGTTGCCTACTCTGAGAGGGAAAAAATACCACTGATTCTCTAATGACCACCAGGAAGATTAAATTCTTACTTTTTGTACACCAGCCTTCATGAGTGAAGCGCTCCAGATTCAGCTCCACTGCTCTTTTTATGGCCAGGAGTTGATGGGAGTTCAAATTCTGGTTGGGATATTAACTGCAAGAGGAAGAAGTTGTGCCTGGTGTCAGCTGAGCCCTTTGGAGCTCGGAGGATGAGCAGAACCGTGGCGTGCCTCCGCTCGGCTGTTTTGCTTTGGATTTGTTGGCCGCCCTCTGTAACTTCATGAAGCATTTAATCATAGCCCATATTCAGCCTGGGCAGCAAAACCCCACACCAGTCCTGGTATTAATTGATTTTGGAAGTTAGCAGCTGGGCTGAAGGTTACCAAGCAAGAGCCTGATTGAATTGCTCGGTCTACAGAATGGATTTGAACATTTGGCAGGTCCTCTTTGGGGGGCAGTTGTTGTTAGTGGTGCGTGAGAGCGCTGCAAGCCCTGCTTTGCCCAGTTGGATCATCAATAATAGATGATAAACTGTAAACTCATAATTGCTCGGGCAGGTTTGACTGGAGACTATTGTTTACAGTCATCAACAAAATTGATTATTAAGAGCTGCATGGTTCAAGCAGGACCTCGGAGCTGGCAGGCTTCTTCCTTGGGCTGCAGACAAGCTCAGTAATAGTGAATGACAAAGGGAAGATGCTTTTATTGGCAGGTCCAGCATTTGCTGTGTAGTTACAGATGAGCAGGAAAGCTGAGGAAAAGGCAGCTGCCAAAAGCAGAGGCAAGTGTGGACTTGGGTGATGGGAGCGCTGCACACTGTGGACAATCCCACCGCTCTGCAGCTGAGAACCTTGTAGCTTTGCTCGGTGCTGAAATTGTATGTATGAGAAGGGGGTAAAAAACTCTGTGTGAGTGTGTGTGGRTATATATACATATATGTGCATTTGTCTGTGTTGGATGGAAAGTGGAAATAAAGCCTGTTTGCTTGAACTAGCTCAGACAGAAGAGAGTAATTGCATGGACTCATTTTGCTCCTCCACTTTTTCTTAAGGTTACCAGTATGCTTAGGAAAGATTACACTGTTTTGGTACCTTGTTTGTATGAAGGATRAAGAACGAAGTGAGTTTCATGGCAGTAATATTCAGTAGACCCTTCGGTTCAGCCCAGCGTGTGTAATTTCCCTCATAAGGGAACGTATCTGATGGGGAAAGGCTGATACAAAGCAGAGATGTAAAGCATTAAAGGAAGCAAATTGCTTTGTTCTGGTCTCAGGTAAATGAGTAATTATGATTAAATTAGTAGCCTTGGTGCTCTTTTCTGCCTGCCAGAAAGCTGTAAAACCATCCTAACCCTGGTGCCGTGGTTTCAGGGTATCAAATCGCGTACCGCCTGGCCAGCAGCAGCCCCAACAAGTTCACCACGGTGGAGGTTGGCTCCACGGTGAGGCAGTTCACGGCCACGGATCTCATCCCCGAGTCAGCGTACATCTTCCGGACGTCTGCCAAGACCCGGCAGGGCTGGGGGGAGCCGCTGGAAGCCACGGTGATCACCACGGAGAAACGAGGTAACGTTTGCAGCGGGTTGAGGCGCTCTCGGCTACGTGCCTTGGAGCCCGGGCTGCACCACGGGGGGGTTTTTAAAAGCAGACTACAGCCTGGCTACCTCCTCCTCACCCCATAAACCTGCCCCTAAACCACAGCGGCGCTGTGATTTTTGGAAACCTGGTGAGCAAGACAGACTTTTATGAGGCAAAGTTCTCCTAAGCTGCCAGGCTGTTGGAGATTGATTTTGCTGTCAGGCACTGTATTAGCCATATGCAGCCTCCCTTCAGCAGTCGGATCCTTTCGTTCAGCTTTTTCATCTTATAGAAAGTTTGCGGTCTTGAGAAAGTAAGTGATGGGTTAATTATATTGATTAGGGAAGCCAAAATGAGAGCAGGTGGTTTTGCAGGGGTTCTTCACGTAGATCCTCCATTGCACCCCACTTCTGACCGAATGTGCTAGTAATTACTCTGTCCTTTCACCACCGTGCACTCTAGCAGAGCATTTACATCTGGATTGCCTAGAAAATTTCTCCTTCTTACATCAGCCACAAAATGGTTATTCAGGTTTTGAATCCTCAATCAAACTCTGTTCTGCGGGAAACTACTTGAAGAAAACAGGAGTTATTTGTGTGTAAATAGATCCAGATGCTTAAATCCCCAACACATCAAAGTGTGGGGTAGACAAAGCCTTACAGAACCTTTCCTCTGAAGTTGCACGTGTGCCGTCTTCCCCTGCAGGACACCTACCTCATCCCTTGAGCTGGCAAAGTCAAAGCTAGTCAGGACAGTGTTGACAGCATRGTGCTGTCCTGTTGATCTTAAAGATAGGGTGTTGATCTTTTAAGATCTTTAAGAAAACTTCACCCTCAAAAATTACAACCATGCAACCTGTGATTTATAAAGATGACAGTTCAGAGAAATGTACTGTAGCTTCTACTGTAGGCCAGGCTCTTCCCTCAGTCTTGTACTGTAATCAAACAAATTATATTTACTTCTTAATTTGTAAACTGTTGCTACCCAACATTCTCTCATCTTAAGTCCTTTTAACATCAATGCATTGCTAAGGATTTCTCATGACTGTCTATCACATTGTTGGCCCGTGATATCTTATTGTGTTTGTAACACTGCTTAAAAATAAAAGCCATTGGCCCAGCCACCAACAGGGAAGATCAGTGAGATGCATTTCAGCTGCCTTTGGCCTGTCTGATTGGTGTTAAAATTCCTACTGATGCAGCTCTGCAGGCCAGGTGGAGCCTTCTCAGCATGTGATAGTGCAGTCCCCATGGAAAGTATCTCCAGAACTGCATTGGGAATCTCGAAGTGCCTCTGCTAAAGACACTGTCCATCAGACAGATTTATCAGCTCGGCTTTTCTTTTGCCCTTGTCTGATCGCTGTCAAAGTGGAAGCTGAAAACATCCCAACATGTAAAAGTTTAAGAAAGGCCCAACAGACCCGTCAAAGTGTACGGTGGAAGCTCAGAGCACGGAGGAGCCTCTTCTTTTTTAATAAAGTCTGCTCAGATTTCCCAGGCCGTGCACAGGCTGTTGCTGGATGCACAATAGCTCACTGCAGTACTGCCTGCTCCTCTGCAAGAACTATGATCCCTTGTTGCTATCAATCCTTTAGGGTTATCTTGAATAGGCAAGTCATAATGTAAAATGAWCCCTTTTTCTTTATGATGGATGGCTGTACTGAGTCCTTATGCATGCTATGAACCGAGTCCCAAGGCTCTGAGAGTTAGCTGAAGTGATCCCATATGGGGAGTGGAGAGAGAAAAATGGGTAACCTCACATTGGCAAGATTGATACCCGGACATGATAATGAAATTTATTCAGTGCAGCCGTTTGGGTAACAAGTAAATAATAAACAAACCCGGGACTTACTTATACAACCATAAATATCCTGGAGTGAAAAAAAAAAAGTTTACTTTCCATTAATAAAAATGCATATGAAATCCCTGTAATACCTGATAATAAGGGAGACAGGCAGTGAAACCGGTTACTTTTATCCATTGAATTCCTTGAATAATCCCGAATAAAGCTTCATATTTTACAGTGATGCCTATGATTAGTGGATCCCGAAGCTGGATTGTAGCTGTATTCCCTGGAGGGCCTTCTGCAGTGCTCTGAATCTCCATAGTGGCACGGTACCCTTTAGAAGAGTTAGCACCAGGGACCAGGGCAGGACGGAGTCAGAGGATGCTCTATAGCTGCGTGTGGAAAGGAATTGCCACATCTGCCATTAAAAGGGCTCCGTGGAGTCCTATGGCCTGGCCACACATTCCTGCACAAACAGCTCACCTTGGCATTCGCTTGTGGCTAACCCCTCGCAAATAAACTCTTTATACTAACGGTTTTGTACAAACGGTCAGGAAGTGTATCTCACAGCACGGGAGATTTTAGGATCTCCCATTAGCAGCAGACAGCAACCCAGTCATGGGAGACTGACTGCAAGATCTGACCTGCCCAAAACTGCAAGCTGGATAAAGCTTATCAGCAAAGAGTATTAAATCCCCACAAGACACTCGCTTCCCCTGATGGAATAACCCTGAATACCTGTCTCAGCCCGTCAGTGTAAGGCACTGACCTTTTGCATCGTGCTCTGGATCGCGTGCTGCCGGCACCCAGGGCTTCCTCCAGCTAATAGCTTACAAATCTTGTGGCACTGGTGTCAGCAAGACTGTGCTGCAGAGAAATACCGGCACGTACAGGGAATGGTTGTAGGGGGTGGCAGGGAAATGAAGTGCTCTGAAGAGTCACGCAGTCAGAGGTATGTTTATGGAAACAAGTGCTGATGAAGTTGAATTGAATTGCTTCTCAAAGGCAAGTCGCTGCAGTGTCTCCAATCAATTCCTGCTTTATTACACGCCACACATTTTAATCAGAATCAATAATCTTCATGATAAACAATTAAACAATTATTCCTCACTCTATAGAGTTTCTCTATTGAAATCGATGGGCTGCGGAGCCCCGGTGATGGTGAAAGGAGATCTATATTGAAACAGTTAGGGACCAGCGTGCTCACACCTGCATTTCCATTCCCCACCTCAATTAAAGGTGTATTGTTAATTACTCCAGGGAAGTCTCTCGACACCGGGACTGGCTGGTTTAACTTTCCGGTGCAAGGTCAGCCAATGTGAAGGGAGGAAGAGGGAATGTGTGAGAGTGCAGATGCTCCAGCCCTGAATCTGTGTCATCTCCAGCCAGGAGCTTGGAAGGAGTAGCAAAACCATGCGTGCCGTGGGCTGCTGGTGGCTCCTGGTTGCCAGAGATAACTGGTGCAGGAATTCAGGATCTGCTGTAACTCCTGCCCTTGGGCTCCACTACACACCAACCCCTTCCAGCTCATCCCTTCCTCTTCTTCATGCCACGATGGGGAGCAGCTGGTGGAAGAGGGAGCTACGTAGCACGGAACGAGCTTGGCTAGCTAGAGATTGCAGGCCCCTGGCGTCAAGCAGTGTGCCCAGGGTAAGGACGTGGATTATTTGCAGGCAAATCTGTCTAAAGAGCAACTGTAGCTGGAAGCGCACCTGGGTTTTGTTTGAGCTTGCTCTGTTTGGCTGCTGGTCCTACAGCTTTAATGATTCTCCCTTAACCTACCGCTCATTTGGGCGTCTTCTTCTAGAAAAGGGTATGTTGAGGATATAGGTGTCCTCGACTTAGTTGCAGTGTCTGTTTTATGGGCTGTTAGGGAACATGGCTATTCGATGACGACCTTTTCCTCAGAGAGCTAAAAATCAATTTTACTGCTCTTCTTTACAGTAGGAGGCTAAGAAATGTTACGACTTGCATCCTTCATGTGGCAAATCCACAACTTCAATCTCCTTTGGCACCACCACCGTGAAGATAACAGTTGCGCTCTTACCTCTTACTAAAGAAGCTCGAATTATGGTTTAATTGCAGAACGACCGGCCCCTCCCCGGCAGCTGATGACGCCCCAGTCTGATGTGTCCTCGCGGAGCCTGCAGCTCAGGTGGCTCCCTGGAAGCGACGGCTCGTCRCCGATCCGATACTTCACTGTGCAAGTGCGAGAGCTGCCGCACGGAGAGTGGCAAACSTACTCCTCGTCCATCAGCCACGAGGCGACCTCCTGCGTTGTCGAGAGGTGCCGTATGATACCAGCTAGCACGCTGCAGTCCCCTTAAAATAGTTAGGGGCTCCAAAGCAAGCATTRTTTAGCTTCACAGTCTCTTTGTGGGGATACAGGTAAAGGAGAGTCACTCATCCCATTTTGGAGGTGGTGCTAGGAACAGAGAGTTCTCCTGAAGGTTGTGCAACGTATCTAATTAAGATTGGATGGAATGGATGGTTTTCAAGCCCATAACAAAAGTTCCTCATGCTAGATAATGTTATGCAGACTAAACCCACATCTAACCATGCAGTGCTCTGGGAAATACAACCAGTTAAAAGTCCTTTCAGTAGTGACTGATGTTACAACCCACTCTCTCTGCTGCATTGCAATTATCTCTATATGAACTCTTCCAGATGAAATGAGAGCCATTTTTATCTGTATTTTTTATACTGAGGCTTATAGATAGCATCAAAACGTTTAAACTTTGTTATTCAGCCTTCATTATATCCTCAGCAATGCTGTTGTAATTAAACTCCTTGTAACATCCACCGAAGCAATTGACTGTCTACGAGAAGGTACTTGTTTTGCTATCCATTTCCCCTATGAGTGACTAGTACAGGTCTGATTGCTTCTAAAAGGCTCTGGGCTTTTGGAAAATACAGTGGTTGAAGCATTCAGATGTGGGGTTTTAAGATATGTTATAAAAGCATCCGTGGTTATGGCTGGTCATTGGCGTTGTGACAGAAGGTATAGATACATTGCTGTCCTCTTGTCCAACCACAGAGAAAAACAAAGAAAAAAAACCCCCCAAAAAAATCAAAAAACCCCTTGGCAATTACAGGACAAATATAGACCTGTGACACTGACGCTGGTGGAGCTGTACCTGCCCTCAGTTATACACAGCATCTCTGCAGTCCAAACCTCTAAAATGAGGGCGAGTAGCTCTGTCATTTAAACTTAACATTGTCATTACTGAAAACAGAAAAGCTGTATTTCAAAAAAGATGATTCAAGCTGCTGTAGGCAAGTGACAGTGCCCTAATAGGACAGAGCTACTGCAAACATTTCKTTTCCCTCTTGCTAAAAGCATTTTCCTGTGAAAGTCCAGAAGAGTAGCGTGCGCGTGATGCTAGAGTGCTGCCCATCAGAATGCATTATCCCTTGACGTTTAATCGTTCCTTGCAAGCAGCTTCRCTTGGGCCTGTAGTCAGTGCTACATCTGCCAGCTGGTGGCTAGACATTACCAATTAATTAGCTAAATCCCCCRTAACTTACAGCTCTGAATTTCTAGCCTCTGCATGTGAGTCAACAGGCAGCCTCCCCTACACCTTCTCCCTTGCAAGCCAAGCTGGAAAGATCTTTGCTAAGGTTATGTCAGCTGGAAATTGGTCCTTGCATGTCTTAAAGCACCACATCTACAAAAGAGCTGCAGGGAACCTGTTGTTGCTGTCTCTATTAAATAATCCWGGTAATAGCATTAATTTGAAATTCAATAGGAATAAAATAGAATGATCATACCATAAGTGTAGCGGATTAGTCAGAAGGCTGGCGCCTGAATTCCAGTGCCAGCTGTGCACTAACTGCCTGACTCGGGGTACATCACCAGTCTTCTCTTTTGTGGTTTTCCCGTCTGCACCATGAGGATGAGCTGACCCACAGAAGTGTTTTGAGGTTCTCAGGCAAAGCTTACACAGGACTTGGAAAGCTACGTTTTGCATAACCATGCAAGAGGTTGATGACAGCACCTTTTGCCTGTTCCAGCAAGCCCCTATCACGGGTTTCTCCRTGAACTATGACTTAATATTTGTTCTCTGAAGCTTGTTACGGTTATGAATCCATGCTTGTTTCCAAGAAYTCACGCCAAAGGGAGTGTGAGATGATGCTGGTGACAGTGGGAGTGTGAAYGGGTCGCATGGAGGGTGGGAGAGAAAAGGAAAGAAACTGTGATATGGGGAAGAGACAAACAGCTTCAGTTGCCAATGGGTCTTTGGAGAGTCTTGTATTGAGGCAGGTCCTGGTGGTGTGGGGAGAATTCATCTTCCTGCTGTGTTTTTACGTTTCACAGCTTGAACCCATTCACCTCTTACAAACTGCGAGTGAAGGCAACAAATGATATTGGAGACAGCGACTTCAGCGAGGAGACCGAAGCAGTCACAACCCTGCAGGACGGTGAGTGCCAAGGAGGGAGTGACGGGGACCTCGCCTTGTGCGACGGGTGCTCCTGGGCTTGCTGGCCCTGCTGCAGCATCCCCTCCGCTGCCCCCATTCCAGGCTGACTCTGGGAGAGGGTGCAGTGAAGATTCAACATCAAACACACATTTTCTTTTTCACGGGAGATTGATACAGGTAGTAACGAGRTTTGGCTGAATTAATAACGGGCAGGCTTAAGTGTCCTGCTGTGCCCTCTGATAATGAATCATACTTTCAGGAGTCTCCAAATGGAATTAAGCTCTGTTTGATTGGCTTCCAAACTCTGCACTAACCATTATCTTTGCTCAAATTGAATAATTTACAAGAGTCCATTAAAAATAAATGTGGAACCGTGCATACATTTGAAGAAGTTTCTTCAATTGTTTTCACTTACAATCCACATCAGTCTGCAATATGGCAAAAATGTGGAGGTATAAGTAAGGAGGAGGGTGAAGCTCCTGAAAACATGAGCATTTAATCCTGCAGATCAAGGCYAATAAACTGTGAATGACATTGACAAGGCTTTTATTTTTAGCCTTAGAGATCAGCATCTGATGCCTTGATTGTATAAAGCCATTGCCTCGATGCAGAAATAGCTCTCAACTGAGACTGTCAATGGAGAGAGGAAATTCTCCAAAGTGTGAAAAAGTATCASTACTTACCCTTTGTCTGGGAGGCTGGTTAATGCCAAGATACATACGTGTGTATAAAGTGCTAGGARTCAAATGGCATTCGATGCTCCACGGAGAACGAATTGTCAAATACGCTGTTAAGATACAAAACTAGGGAAGAATTTTGCCAAGGAAGGTTTAAAGAACATGATCTTGAAATGAGAAAGCCAGGGAATGGAGCGTGGGGATATACTAATTTAATTGAGAACCCATGTAATACCCAAACAAGCGATGTGCCTTTTGAAGGCATCCCGACTTTTGGAACCTCTCTGAACCACAGCTGCTGTATCAGTGCAGGCTCTAACCTGTGCTAATGGGGCAATGCTGACTTGCTRTCTCAGAAGTGAAAATTTTATTTTCGACTCTCTTTGAATTTAGCCCCAGCCAATCCCAGGTTGTGCTCGGCCTCCTTGCAACACAATGGGGAAACCCTGTGAAAGCTGCTCACCCGCTTAGCAAACTGTGAACGTTTTTTTCTGCTGAGCAGACCTGGTGCTGCCACGAGAGCATCGCGCTGCGGAGGGCTGCGGGCTCCTGATAAGCCCTCCCGTCTTTGTACTGGGTGTGAGATAGTGCRTGCGTGCACGTGTCGTAGGCTGCAGCGGAGGAATGGGCTAACCCAGGGCAAATCCAGCTGCTCGGAGTGAAATAATGCGTGAATCCCTGACACAGACTCCTAAAAACAATGCGGGCTTGCCCTATGCGGGGAAAAGGTACCTTAGAAAATATGTGAGCGGTTTGTTCCCGCTCTCCAGTAGATACTCAGCACATCTCACTGCCTTTCCCGTGTGCACAAGGGAGCTGGCTCCGGATTTAGGCCCTGAGCTTTTCTCCTRTCCCTTCTCACGTTGCCAGGTAGAGCAAAGGGGAGAGGGAAGTGGCTTCTGCCTCACCGGATTATTCACCCTCACTGCATCGCTTTTGAGACCCACCCCACTAMCTGGGATAGGAAGTTCAGCAGTAAAGGAGAATTTGATGAGCAAACTGCCCATTTTCTACCCTTTCTTGTGATCTATTTGCTTGCCTTTTTTATTTTTATTTTTCTCTTGTTTAGTTCCAGATGAGCCACCCAGTTCTGTGTTAGTAACTCCCCACACTACTTCATCGGTSCTTGTGCAGTGGCAGGTAGGTAAAACACACAAATCACTTTGTTTCTCAAACAAATGTTGTTGGTTTTGGCTCGTTGGTCCTACCAGTACATTGCAAATGATATTTTCCTGAGGTTGGGAGTATTCTAAGTCAAAGTTGGAAGTATTGGAAGTAAAGATAAAGGACTGCAGCCAATTCCTCATTTTCTTGGTCTAGGCATTTATTTTAGTGGTAGATGAAAATTTCGAGCTGTTGCCCTAACTTTTTGCCCTGTAAAAGAAGCCTTGGGAGATAAAGGAGTTGCTGTAGAGATGCCCAAGATCTTTCCTTTCACAGACTCTTTGGTCCTTTTATTGGTCTCAAAAGACTTGCRTGTTTACATACAAAGCTTCCCACGGACCCGAGTGTCGCTGAGGATCAGGTAATCAAAAGATCCATCCTTCACATTGTATGCTGTCTCCTTCAGCTGCCGAAATAATCAGAAGTATGAGCTGGGTCTGAGATCCTGTCCCTGCCTTTGAGGAGCTCCACATAGGCTTCTGGCTCTTTGAAGGCTAAAATTCAGATTTCTTCAGAGGAAGAAGCAAGTTTCAGCTCAACACCGTATTTCTGAGTTGAATGTGAAAGTATTCATGCCAAGTCTGCATTTTATAAGCATTTCCTGTGCTTTCCTTTATCCTTCAGTCCAATACTGGCCTCCCGGGATGTGCTAGAACACTTTGTGACCCAGTGCCTGTGACTTTCTTTTTGTGGAGTAAGCGTTAATGGAGGGAACCCAGTGGGGTACTGCAAGCTATCTGTAACCTAGCCTGGAAAGCCTTTGCCCACCGTGCTCCCGAGACAATGTTCTACACAAATAATAAAGATAGCCGTGGACAGCTTGCATTATAGTGAAAAATACACATAGACGTTTACAGTACAGATGGGGCTCCTTGCATTTTGGAAAAAATATATGTATGAGGGTCTGTTTATTGCTGTGCAGSAGCATTTCGGAAATACGCCTGGCTGTATTACTGGGTTGCTGGCCCGAGTTCACGCGGCGTAGTACTAAGTAACATCATTGCTTACAGCATGTTGAACAAATGGAAGACATGCTGAACAGTTTTAGCACAGGAATTATGGCGAGATGTAAATCAAACGACCCACCTCAAAGTAAAGGCCCCGGTGAAGAAAACGATATGCGGAGGGAGGACGTGAAGCGTGATGTGCTGAGAAATAAGCATTCCCCCAATTGACGGATTGTTGATGTGTAATTAATGTGAAATAGGTGGTTGTTTAGGTAATTGGATGCTTTTTATTTCGTGAAAATGAAATGGGGTGGTTGTGCCAGAGCCACCTCGAGGGACCTGGGGGTGATTACATGTCATTACTACACAGATATTAATGGGGCCTGGTAATTCAGCCGTACTATATTTTTCAGATAAACAAAAATCTTCAAATCCCACAATCCCYGACAATTAACGGGAAGTTTCACGGCAGTGTTCAAGGAATAATGTAAACTGAAAACAGCAGTCAGGCTAAATGAGAGAGTAGATTTCCAAGCAAAGCTAAATTTTTAACTTTGAGCTGTGTTAATAATTCACAAAACAAACTCTAGATGCACTGTCTCCGTTTTCAGCTGCTTGGTCCAATCAGTCCATTATTTTTAAATTTAAAGAGGGAAGAAATAAGTAATTTCCGTTGCGGTCTGCCGTATCAATAATGCAAGGTTGTTTCAGATGTGCTGGATGATGCTATCGTTAACATCAGGCGTGTGTACTCCTGTGCTTCCACCTCRGAGACAACAATTATTCAGGCTTATTTCTTTTTTTAACCAACAGAAAACGTTTCCCTTCTGTACAACACTACAGGCTGCCTCTCATGATCATTTTACCTACTTCAGCAGATCCGTCAAGCCTTTCTCTGTATAAACACAAAATCCTAAATAATCCATTACATCAAAAGCAGAGTTTTGTCCATGACAGACAGATAGGGAGGGGAAGACCTGACTTTTCGGCAAAGGACACTTTTCAGGAAAGAATCATCATTTCCATGGCAAGGAGCAAGACRGATTTCAAATAATTTATTTTCTGAATTTCCCTGCCCTAACTTTAAAGAAGGGGAAAAATAGAGAATCCAATGAGGGCTTAAAAAAAACCCATGCTTGCTATCATCAAATCTGTGTGCTTCTGCAATGGGGGATTAAGCTGTACCTGTTAGTTCACTATATGGCAGAGTATGGAGTCTCATTTTTAGTTCTTCAATAGTGTTTTTCTTTTAGATTCAGTAGGRTGTTCCATCTCCAAGTTTTTTGTCTAGAAAAATCATCTTTTGTTTTTAAGTGCTGTGTTACACCTTCCCAATTAAAAAGTGAAATAGGAAAAGACACTTAATCTTTACAGGAGCACCTGCCTTCTAGGTAATAATTAACTTATGTCCAACCTGAAATATAAATCCAATTAATGTTCACAGTATTTTCCCATTGTGAAGTTTTCTGCTGTGCCAAGCTAGGCTTTTCTCTCCTCCTTTGCAGGGATGTAGACAAGATATATTTGTGGTAGGACAATGCCTCCTTTTACCCTTTCTACAGGAAAACYGTTCTCATTCTTTGCATTACAATTCCTCCCTTTTAGGGCAAAGAGAGGCAATGAGATTGCCACGCTGCAGAGCCCTTCTCTGCTGGGACACAGAGCTAAAGCAACCTCAGTGTCATATAAAGAACAAAAGAGGAAACCAGAGGATTGGAGGGGGAAAAGGAAAAAAAAAGAGGTTGTGATTGATATACTTGTAATTGCCAGTAAATAATATCTCATCTTCCCTGTCCTGCAGAGGGGAACAGTCCTCTGAGCTGCTGCGTGAGCGATTGTATCATCAGCCAGACGAGGAGAAGGCTGTCAGGTTTTTTTGGTCTATTTGTTCAGTCCCTCGCACAGGGSGTTCCAATCCGTGACCAGGAAAGGCTGTTGTACAAGAGGTTGATTTATTTTCCTTGTAAAGCGAAGTCTGAGAGGGGATATGATTGCTCTTTTTAAAACACATCATGGGAGTAAACACCCTATAGGGAGAAGAACAATTTAAACGAAAAGACAATGTTAGCGCAGAAACAAATGCATATAAACTAGCTATGAATTATTTAGATTAGAAATTAAATGAAGGTTTCCAGCCACCCAAGCGATGAGGATTGGAATAGCTTTCCAGTAGCAGGAAGCGGAAGAAATGGTTTGTTTTCTGATGAGCTTGCTCTGCTCATAAGAAGGATTTTAAGAAGTTGTCTCCTGCTGYCAGGAGGGGCTGGGCTTGGTGGTTCTCAAGGTCCTTCACCATCATGTGTTCCTATGGCACTCTTTAGTGCAAATGCTAAMTAACACTGCAAGTCGGCCAGAGCTTCTCCAAAGGATGGAGGAAAATAGTGAATATGACACGTCATGATGACGGAGGCTCTCCAGGCACACGGAGCAAGTGCAGTAAGATCTGGAGACAGGACGACCAAAGAAGCAGCAGACCTTTTGCAGGAGCAGGCTCTGTTCCTGTTTGTGTTGGTATTCTGTGTGGTTTTCTGACACTACCCTTCTCTAGCATCTGCCTTTCTTCTTTTGGTTTCCACAAACTACATTTCTGTTCTTGCTCAAAGCGGCATCTTTTGCACTGAGAAAGGACATTCCTCCCGTTCCTCTTAGTGTGATACTCAAGTAATGGAAGTTTCTTGTCACTTCTCGTGGCAGGGTTTCGTTGTTACCAGGTATCTGCCTCYTTTTCTGTTTTAATATTCTTTTTACTTTTTTTCMTTAAAATTTTACATATGGTACTGYYTTATCCTGTAACAGTATTTCACACCAGTGGTTAATTTTTTAATGATGGACAAAGGTTTTTCCTTAGTGAAGTTCTCAAGACACCTAAGGATCTTTCTGGATTAAAGGCAAGATCATCATTAAAATCCTTCTCATTTATCCTTTCGGCCCCTTAAGTTTCAGTACAAGGATCTTTAGAAGATAAATGACTTAGGGCATCTTTTCTTCTCTGCAGTTTTTAGTCTGCATTTGACTCTTGAAAGACATTTCTTTTCCCAAACATCAAGAATCCTTTTGCCTGCTTTATTCCAGTAAAATCTCAGTAGAACAAATGGGTAGCTCTGGTTATACCTTTGTATCTGAAAGAAGATACAGGGGACTGCTGAGGTGCAATGCAGTGTGTTCAGAAAACAAAACAAGCAAACAAAARTCCACGAGTATTTGGGACAACCCCATGGCTATACGTACTGATCTGCTTCAAACTGTTGTGGAGAAGATCAAGGTCCTCCCACAGGTCTGATCATCCCCATCAGGTTGTAGCCCATCATCCTGTGACTCCTCTCTGAAGCATTTCTAGCAGATAGATCATCAGCAGTGGTTGGGTTTGGAAGAGACTCCATCCAGCTCTTGTGCAGGAGGGAGGCATGAGAGAAGTGCTTTGAGTCCTGTCCATAGCGTGGCACACACCTTCAGAGCAGGAGTCGGTCAGGAGTGTTGTAAGTGGATCCAATGCTCCGACGATCCACGGCTGTGAGAAATGGAAAGAGCCATCGCACCTCTTGGGCTCCCATGCCAAGATTCCTCTCTTTGCTCTAGATAGATTAGAGTGACCTGTGGAACGAAGGAACAGGATTTTACTCAGCCAAATAAAAACTGCTGTCAGTATCCTATACACAAGTTTTCCTATTGCCAAAACACCTATTTTCATCTTCCTAATTAAAGCTAGAATATACCAATTCTCAGCTTCTCATCAGACTTCCAGTAAAATGATGCCAAATGAAGAATGCCATATAAACAAGAATCCCCAAGGAAAATAACCACTGAAGAACGAGTCTTTTTTCTTAATGTCTGTGACAAAATAATTTATTTGTTGTTATCTTGGAAGAGCTGGAATACCCGTTTACTAATCCACTCTTAGTTGCCAGCAGCGTGCGTTTGCTGTATTCCTTATCACACATGGGGTTCTGTGGACYAGGAAGGAAAGGAGCTTGTGTCTTAGTGAAGCGTGTCAGCTGTAGACGTCTAAGTAAAGAACCTTTTGTAGCTGCCACGGCTGAGTTAAAGCATCAGTTGCCTGTAATGCTTGTTTTTCAAATCATATATAGGTTAATAATGTCTGTGTTTAGTATAGAACGTCACCCTTTTGCATAGGGCCTATGTGAAGAGTCCATCTACCCTTCCGTCTGCGCTGTTGGAGGGTTGTTGCAATGTACATGTGAACAAGCACATTCTTAATGTGACCTTTTCTCAGCCCCCTAAGGTCGAGAGTCTAAATGGCTTGCTGTTGGGCTACCGGATCTACTATCGGGAGCTGGATTATGACACTGGAACAGGAGCAGAATCCAAAACCGTCAAGAACCCTTCAGCGTTACGAGCAGAACTCACACGTAAGCCTGTGTTTGGGTCTCACTGAATGGTAATGCATCAATATGCAACAGGGGCCAATAAGGGCCCATGGAAAGGACACAAAAGAGTTATCTGAGACTGCTGGGCATAATTCAGCTTTTCCACAATCGGAGYGAAGATGCTGAAAAATGCTAATGGCTTTGATCAGCATCACTCATACTGATGCACTCTGATCTATGGCAGGATGCTTTAAGCGACAGAGTGTCCTCCAAGGGTCCTCTGAGTTCCTGCTTTCTGCTCCTCCTGTCTTGTGGTTGCCCTGGTTTGTTCTGCTGTCAGACAAAAAATGAGGGGGCTGCATTTGCATCAGCTGGCATGCGTTTTCTTTTCCACTGTTTTGTAAGAGTTTTCCTAATGGGTGTTTTGTTTTTATTTTTGCAATATAAGAAATCAGYTGAGGAGAAGTTTTAAATAGAACTTTGAAAAATGCTTGTTATCGTTTTGGAACAAAATAGCAAAAATGAGCTTCAAAAAGAAGTTTGAGGTCCACACAAGTCACTGGGGTTTTGGCTCACATGGCAAGAAGGTGGAGTGGGAGGCAACGAATGGAAAAATGAGAAGTTTTTTGAGACAAAGACTGGGAAGAAAATCAAAGGAAAGAATAGGATGCTGGGAGACCAAGATGTGAGTGCTCAGTAGGAGCTTGACAGAGCCCAGCAGTGAGACGTGCTCACAGAGGGACCAGTTTTTGTCCTGACTGACATCAGTGGAATATTCAGACTAGTAGAGAGTGGCAGAATACGGCTGAGGAAGACTATGTGAGTATGTCACATCATCTTCCATTTGCCAGAACCCCTAAAATCCTGTGGATTCCACACACACACAAAAAAATGTAGATTCTGCCAAAAGAAAAGCAAWTTTTTTTGAGTGGAAAAAGTGGATGTTTAAAACACAATGTGAGCATCTTAATCTGCTCTCATTTATATCATCAGGCCCAAATGAGAGTTCTGGGAGTGTACGGACTTCCAGCAAGGCCTAAATAGAAATGGTGAGATCCTATAGATATSAGTGTGTATATATAGTGACTTGGGATGCTCTCTAGCTCTACAAGAGAGGATGCTGGAATTCCTACCAGTCCCCTCTCTTCTCCTTTCTTGGCTGGCCCTGCAGCTACGTTCCTGATAGCGATATAGTAGGAAATACCTTGCCGTACTTCTCTGGGGAGAAGGAGAGAGAAAGAGGTGGAGACACAAGTATTTCAAGAAAAATTTCCCTCCTCTCTCGTGGTGATGTGGCAATTCTCACCTCAGTACACCTCTCTGCCACAGTGACCTGCTGTTTTGCACAGCCTAGCATATTGTTACAGTTCATTCACAGCAGCCGTATGGAATGCTAAAAGTGAAACCGTGGGAAATTTAACATACATTTAAACAAGCTGATCCCACCCTATTTCACATGTTCACTCTTTGTGGCCTGTGTTGAAGTTCTTTACCCTTCGCGTTAGAAATTCAGCATGTTGAGAAGAACGTAGCACAGTGTCAGGAGTTTCCCCCTGGAAATTTCCTTTTCACCTATTTGTTCTATTTAATCTAGGAATCAGAACACTTCCCTGTGTTGTATATTTGTGAGRTTTTCTGTTTGAGGAGGAAATGAAACAACCCTGTGTGAGTGAGATGCTTTTGATGTGTTGCGAGAGAGCGATGTGATTTTATTGCCCTTCAAGGTATAGTCCTGCAGCTCCAAGTGTGTATGTGTRTGCTGCATCATTTGCCTCTGTCTCTGCTGTACATCATTTGCAATAACGATTTCCTTGCACTGTAACAAGCTTTCTGCTTTGCTTACCCTGAATAGCCCAAAGCAGCTTCAAGACAGTGAACAGCAGCTCTGCATTAACGACGTATGAATTAACACGTAAGTGCACACTGCCCTCAGATAAGACTCTTTGTAATGGTTTGAAAWACATAATAGGCAAACTCATATGGTTCTTCTCAGTGGATGTAGCAGAAATCAGCCCAGATTAATGATTCTGCCTCCTTGAGTTCCCTTTTTTCCTTTTGCTTTTCCTACGTCAAAAAAACAGACATTGATGATGTAAGTAGGTAACTTATAGATATATGGCTGCTGGGAAGGTGAAGCTTTACTGACTCCAACATACAAGTATTTCTGATGCTAAATGRCTTTTGATTTGCCTCCTTCATATTTCACAGTGTCCCTGAGTTTAGTTGTATCACATCATTAGTCCTATGATTCAAGCATTAGGATGCTCGGGCATTGCATGAGTATGAGGCCAGTTCAGAGAGGGCTCGATGAATTTATACGCATCTCYAGAAGTGTTTTCAATCGGAAATGAGTAAAATAGCATTCGACAGAGTTAAAAGGCAAGTTGCTTTGTGGTAATGATGGTTCACTAGATAGGTTTTGCCTAAGGCTTTTGAGTTACAGATTGTGATGGGCTAAAAAACGAAGCCCTATCCCAACTGAAATTGCACGCATGAACTCTCAGATGTTCCATTTTCTTCCACATTGAGTTGGCACTGAAATCTCCCTTGTGGCTTTTGACGGCAGCAATTAAAGTTTCTCTGTACAAGTTGTCCAGTGCTGTAATCCCTATCAAGAATTCTGTATCATGCATTATATAATTGTTTTATTTATGGGTTGGCAAAGAATTACTGATGGATCGGATATTATCTACCGTGTACCTGACACCAAGGAGTGCTGCTGGGTTCTGTCAGCTGAACAATTATAAACCCTCCCACAAAATTGAATCCAGAAGGACCAGTATGGCTTAGTTTATTGGRCCTTACCAAACCAATGACACGCTGTCAGCCACAGAATTAAGGGCACAATGTGATTCATAGGTAGTTAAGAAAATTATTGGCAAAGGGAGAAATTTAGACCCCTGTCCATGCATGCCTAAATAAATTCAATGCTGATTTACATAAAGCAATTTCTATTATTGATCTCTCTCRTACTATAATTTCACTGTTAAATATTTTAGATGATAAATATTTCTGTTAGAATTGATTCTTTCAGCCAGCAAATGCAAATCCTGAAGCTGCTCAGCTGTGGCCTCCCCTAATGACGTTGATTTGATTCTACTCCACCCCGCCTYGCATCTATTAATTACCCGAATACCATAGGGTTTTCTTGCTTTTTTTCCTGCTGCTTTCCCTTTCCCATCTCATCTGTCAGTGCAGTTTTCTATGTGCCAGCAAAGCAATTCGTGGCCCAGTGGAATCCAGTTTTCAAATTCTCCTTTTGCTTGTGAGTGATGTTTAAACTGTGATCACTTTGAGGGAGCACGATACGAATGCAGTAGTTCATAGGGGGCTGCGGACTCCCTCCTGCACATCTTCTGCACCTTCTTCAGCAGGGAGGCTCTCGAGCACTGCAGTTGCTGGAGGGCTCTGAGGTTGAAAGTCTCGAGGCTGAGGAAAGGCCTGAAGCTGCATGGCTTCCTACCAGTAGAGAACAAAATGAACCCACATGTTGAACATTAAGAGCAAAGTTCTTCCTTTTTCTGCCATCAGGAATGACCTGAAATGTTCCTGTTGCTAGTTACCCATCAGGAATTGTTCCCCTTAGAGGAACAACGCAGCGAGGAACTAGTAGAAAATCTGGGCATTTCATTGCAAAGATTTTGTGTAATTGTGCAAACCCTGCTGTGATGTGTGAATTAGGGAAGGATGGAGGTACTTAGCCATTGCACTGGTGCACTGTTCTAATGCTGTATTGAATGGGAGAGAAGTTTGGTGGTAAAGGGAGATGGAGTCTAAAAAGTGTCTGAATTAAAATGTTTTTAATTTAATTATTTRCATTTTCAGAGTTGAAGAAATACAAAAGATACGAAGTTTTAATGACGGCATATAATGTAATTGGTGAGAGCCCTACCAGCACACCAGTGGAAGTGTTTGTGGGCGAAGCAGGTAGGTAAAAGGAAGATGAATTGATTTTTCTAAAAGCACCACTATGTTTTAATATTCTTTGGGTATTGGAAGAGGAATCTCCCAAGASTCATGATCCCTAACAGTTTTTTGTAGCCTCTTCTCCTGGAAGAGGTTAGTTGGTACTGAGCGTCTSTTGCTGTTTGAAAGCCAGCCCATCTACAAGCTGGGAAGAGGTGGAGGGAGTGCATTTAAAAGCAAGAAAAGAAAATATTTTCGCAGTTTCAGGAAGATGACTGCTCATACCAAATTAGCTTGAGGGGAAAATTGACTCAAGTTAAAGAAGTAAAAAGTGGAGCATAGGAAGGCCACAAGGGAAAAGAAACAAAGCTTAAAAAACACGGGAGACTTGGCAAGCTGGTTCTTTTATTTTATAGTTCTCTGAGCAGAGACAGTGTCTGTGCATCACATCTTGCTGTATTTTTATGCTGTGGAAGTCGAGACGACGTTGTGTTCACTTTAATGTTAGGTTTGGAGCCACAAATCACTTGGCAGTGCTCTCAAGAAAATGCAGGCTCTTCTGCTCCTGCATGCAGCCCCTCCTGCAGAGCTGGGGGGCTGCTGGGGCACTGTTCTTGTGCCGTTATTTATTGTGGACCCAGCGCATGAATCCAGGTTGTATTTATGAAGTGCGACTTGCTGATCAATTTAAAATCCCRGCATCGGAAAGCTGGAGGCAGAAGTCAAGAGAAGACAGTTAACTAGGTGCCTCTTGGAATGCTTTGTGAAACAGGTGATTTTGCACAGCCCACATAGCCTGGAGCCAACTCTGTTCTCGGTAGCTTGTTGAGAAGCACAGGATTAGAATAGCTGATGTCTTCCTGGCAGCCACGACACCTTCTGCCGTATTTATGGTGGCCCCAACTGCTGAAAGGCTGGTGCTGAAATATTTGTTAGTTGTACTACCAGTGTCTGCAGCAAGTTCTTTTAGAGCTTAAAATAAAACTAGCCACAAAAAAAAACCTCCTGCTGCTCACACCGCTGACCTGAACAAATCTGCTTGCCCTTTTGTTCTTTTATCTTGAGGCGCAAATTTGAAGTTTGTTTTCGAGCTCAGTCCTCATTCGTTTTATTAGTATTCATTGTAGAACCTGTTGCTGTGAACTAGGAAGAGCACATCTTTCTTAAACACTGTTTCGGCTTTTCATGGTGTAGCCTTTGCTATTTTTTTTTCCTGAAAAAGTCATAAATTAATCAGAGCAGCACAATTCTTGAGAAACAGTTGGCAATATTTACATTTTTTTCTCRTTTGCTGCTGCTCCGACTTCTTCCTGTAGCAACTGCAAAGAAAACCCCAAGTGGACCCGACTGTATCTGCTTTCAAAACGCATTTTTGTTCCAGAACTAAATGTCTCGCTGCTGCAAATGGAGCCAGCAAAGACATTTATATACACGCACAGAGCAAATAAATTCAGCTGGGGAAACAAGAAAATGTTGTTATATCATGTCCTTAAGCCCCACAGCCCAAATCTTCCCTATCATAATTCAGACAAGGAGCAAGGGAATGGAAGGGAGCACACTTTGGAGAAATCTCGGATATCTGGGAGGTCTTTCCTCAGCGGTCAGGGCTGGCATTCCTTAAGTTGTAGCGTGATTTGGAGGGTTCTTTTAGAAATCATGGATTTAACCTTGGCTAGGGACAATCCAGGTTCATGCTGCAGAGGGATGCGTAGGCTCTGCCTGCAGATTTGCACACTTGGGTGAGGTTATTTTGCTTTGTTATGTAAGTGCTGCTTCCRTCTCTGGAACTGGCTGTGTTTTAGACCACGAGGAAAGCAGTCGGAGCTGGTATCGTAATTTAAGGCTTTTAATTAATTTGTGACACTTCTGAGTTCAAACGTGCTGTGGAAATACAAGTTATTTTGTTACTGTTTGCTTGATGATCTTACCCATGGCAAAGGCAGGTAAGTGGCAAGCTGGGAAAAAAAAGGGAGATCTATTGGGCTTTGTCAATGGGACAGCCCTGTAAGGAACCTTTGAGTAAGCAGGAACATGGACAACGTGGCTCTGCTAGGAGAAAACATCACTGAACACAAGCTGACTGAAGGGGACAAGTCCCAGGTCTGAAGGCCTCCAGATAAGTTACTTCAGAGCAGTGTTAAAAGGTGTTTTGTTCTGCTGGAGGGGCTGTAATTCTGGTAGATCTGAAGAGCTTCCTCTGTTGTTAAAGGGAATATTTGGTGTGTGCCCTTGGGCAGTGCACTCTCTGCAGGCAGAGTCTGGTGGGTCCGGGTGGCTGCTGACACCTGCAGTTTGGGGACAGTGAAATGGTCATAGCCGGGTGCTGYGCAGGAGCAGGACGCCAAAACACCCAGCTGCTGTGTGCTGCATAGCAAGATCAGCTGTGCAGAGGAGGAGGACCTGTAAATCTTCATTTTCTGTCTTGCCCCTGGACAGATCTTAAAGAATACAGGGCTAAAAAAAATCTTTGGGCTGTTTTGCAAATTGGACAGAAAGACCCAGACCAGTTTGTTTCTCYGAGGTCCTGAGAAGCACCGTGGATGTCTCCAGGCCACATCCACCTAGGCTGGTGTTGGTGCTCCACAACCCTTTGGCTGGGGGACAGGGAGAGGTTTGAGACCTCTGAGAGACCTTGCAGACAGCTTGCCAGGCCCCAAGGACGTCTGCTTCCCCATCTCCTTGGGGAGGGAAGGGTCTGGCTGCAAGTTGAGGGGTTTCCCTTTGCTACAGATGGAGCAAAGGAAGATCGAAGGGCCCCGTGACGGCTCTGCTTGGAGTTCTGCCTGGGTGCTCCCAAGCCCCGCTGATGTGGATAGCAGTTGTTCCCCATTCCAGGACTTTTTGGAGCTCCGTGCCGGGGTGGTCCCCCCGCCTGTGTCCTCAGCAGAGCAGATGATCCCCACGGCGTTCCTGTTTCCATCCGGCTACGGCTCTGCCCCGCTCATTAGCGAGCCCCGCGCATCCCCTGACAAGCGCGAGAGAAACCGAGAGCCGCCACTCGCAGAACTTGAGCGGGGAGTCGCGGCCCCTTGGGCGAGCCCTCCGCTCGCCTTGTTMATTCATTTAACAGTTGAGCTGTCAGGGACTGCGGCGTTGATTGGGAAGGCCGGGACAGCGATCCTCCTCCTGCTCCTCAATACAGCTGCTGCCAGAGGTGCCGTTGGGCTTGACTGAAATCAGGACTCYGTTAGAGGCGCTGCTCTATCAAGCACATTATTTCACCCGGTCACTGTCGTTATGTGATTGTGTGGATGGCTCCGGCGTTCGGGAGACTCCGCCGCCTGCATTTTAATTAAACAGAAATCACAGGTTTGGGGCAGGCATGCTTCACCTAATTTCAGAAGGTGGGTAAAATGGAAGGCGGTAATACAAATCCTGGGCTAACGAGCCTGCAGCCTCCAGTGCTTCTCCCATCTACTGCAAAGCTGTTCTGGATGAAAAATAATGGAATTGGTAATTTCTTCCAGCTGCTGCTGGAGGAGGGCATGTGTATGGGGAGGGGAGGTGGCAGAGTGGGGGAAGTTCTCTGGGAGACACTTGCCTTAGCAGGTGATAAGTCCATTTGCACGAGGAGGGGAGTGATGGGCAGCGTGATAACCGATAATGACATCGGTGACCTTCAGAATTCACAAGAGCTGGTGAGGCTGAGGGTGTTCTTTATTATTAGTTTGTTCTTTTTAATAATAATATCTCAGAGCAGCTACTGTAAAGGGAAGGGAAGGAGCAAAGAGCCGGGCTACAGAGATCCTTGCAAGTCCAGCACTGAAATGCCACGCTGGATGCTAACATCGTCTTTCGGAAGGGCAGGATTCCTGCCAGCCTCTCTCTSTCTCATCAAAGCAAGGCTGGAGGTGAGACGGCAGCAAGAGTGGGACAGAGGGACAATTGCTTCTTTCCTCTTTTCTTCTCTCCTCTTCAAAAACTTGAATTTATCCCTGAGTGCAAAGTTTAGAGAAGCCAAAGTAAATATCCCTGTTTTCACCTGTTTTCTGCAGTTCTTTTCACCTGCCCTCCTGCCTGCTGAACCACAGGTGTCCCTGGAGTTCCCAGACCCTTCTCTTGTGCTGGCAGCAGCCACTTCACCTGCACCTGAAGGTTGAGTGGGAGGCTCTGCTCTGCCRGGCACATCGGGAGGAGCGCTCGGAGCCACCTGGGTGTCTCCAGCGTTTTGCAGGCAGAGTAGGATCCACCTGGAAAGCTCCAAGATCAAAAATAGCAATGTGGACCTGGGAAGTGGATAACAAAGCACGGGGCTGAAAACCTGCCAGAGGAAGGAGAAGTCCTGCTGAGAAGAAAGGAGCAGGTAGCAACTTTGCATGGAGGCAGRGACTTGACCCCAGTGCCTTCCCTTTATGAGCTGCTTCAAGCAAAGCACTCTTGTCCCTTCCCAGCTGACTACTGGGGTTCGGGTAATGCCTCTTGGCGTCTCCTGCTCATGCTAGGCTGGCAATGGAGAAGGTGGCTGAGAGTGGAGAAGGTCCTTCACTGTGTTCATCTCTTTATGCAGGCCCCATTCTTTTCATGTGTTCCTCTATGGTGTCATCTCCCTGCGCTTGGTCACCTTCTGGAGAAGGGAGACCCTTCGCGCCACTTTGGGCACCCCTTTCTTTTATAACATCGAAGCTTTCTCAGCTCCTCCACCCAGCAAGTAGCTAAGAAGATGCCATGGAGAGAAGTCCCCCATGCCTTCTTGTTAACCGCCTACAAGAGSAGTGACAACATTTCAGCATATTAGAGCTGGCACCTTCCATCAGTCCTCTGTGGCCCTCGTGGCTGTTGTCCCCTATCTGTTGGGGACACRTGTTTGGTGCTTCTCCGAGCCCAACTGTGCCTATGCAGATAGGGAGCGCGTTGCTGCTGGCACTGCTAGCAGAGCTGGTCGGGCATTTCCATCCCAGGCTCCGCTGGTGGAGGAAGGGGAGATTATCCTGGCCGTGTTGCACTGCAGTGCTCTAAAACCTGTCAGCCCCCGACAGCATCTTCCCTCGAGAAACAGGAGTGCATGGGGGGTAGCTGGTGGAAAGTGGTGTGGAAAAGGTATTAAATGATTGGTTTGGTTGGACTTGGACCAAGCGGCTTTGTCTTCCTTGGCACTCTAGAAGAACCAAGGCTTTGAAATGTGAAGAGGGCTTTACATAGTGATTAYTGACATCTGAACATCAGGGGGGAAAATGCTGTTTTGGAGGAAGATAGCAGAGGATATTTGAAGCAGTGATTTCCCTTTTTTCCTCTCCTTTGTGGCTGACAACCTTTGAGCATCATCTTCAGCTGTGAGTAATCTTCACCTTGATGGGGATTGGGTCTTTTGGGAGTGGTGGTTGCTTTTCCCCTGCCCCTTTCTCCCAAAGCAAGGAAAGGTTCTCGGCTGAGCTCAGAGCTGGAGGTCCAGGCCACGTTCTCCAACGCTGTAAAGAGTTTTCCATGTTCTCCACGCTCCCAAAGAGCAGAGTACGATGCGAACAGAGCAAAGAAGGAAAACTAGGGAAAATGGAGGGTAAAAATAAGAATGAAGAGACATTCCCTGTTTGGGCTGGGAAAGAAACCCCTTTCCAGTTTCTCTTGCGTTACTGGTAATCGTTAGGATCATAACCAACAGCCTCACATTTCTGAAAGCAGCACCAGCTCCTGGCTAGATGATATCCGTATTTCTTGGTGGGCTTTAAGCTCCTCCAGCATCGCTCTATTCATGGTTTTCACTTGGGGCTCGTCTGCAGGCAGCCCAAATTGGGTTTGCTGTTCCCATCAGTGCAGCTCCATGCTGGCAATGGCAGTATAGATAGCACTGAGCTGCGTTATCTAATCCAGCTGGGCTGTGGCAGGACAGTAAAAAATAACAACAGAAGTGTGCCTACATTGGAGCATTAGTCACTGCTGGTCGCTGGTGGAGCTGCATTGCTGGGGAATTASGGATATGAGTTCTCCGCATAAACCTAGTTCCTGTTCCTGTACAAACTGGCTCCTTTATTTAGGGGTAGCTTTGGGTTCTCAATCAGTGCTCATCTTAATCTTATAGGTGCGCACAGAAGCTTTGATAATTAAACCTCCGGTTTTGGTAGCTTAGCTCCATAGCTGATGTTCTAAYGGTAAGGCAGGATGTAACGGTGCCAGTGCGAGCCCGTGGAAGAAGTGTCCTTAATGTCAACGTGTCAAAAAGACATCCCTGYGGCTCTCTGGGGACTGAAGTCTAATGTCAAGACAGAAGGAGGCAAAGTCTAAGTGCAAGTCATACTGCTGTCAAAGCAAGTTATTCTACCATAGAGGAAAAGGAATTTTAAGAAAATGCACTGGAATGTAGTGTCCAGATTGAGACATAGATTTGACATCTTGAATTTTCCATTGGCAGTCCAGAAGCTCCCTGAAATGATTTGCAATGTTTTCATGCTGCAAGTAAAAGCTGTGTGTGCGCCTCATTAACGGCTCATTAAGTTGTTAATATTGGCCATAAGCAGTCTTTGGTGGAGCGCAGTGCTTTACGCAGTGCACCAGCTCCTGTTTAGCCCTGCTTTAATTGCCTCTCTTTATCACGTCTCAGCATRGCGAAGATGCTTTTGTCCACGCAAAAATATAATCAATTTGTGATCAGCTGAGCTCGCTTCTCTCCTGGGCTCTTCCTGTTAGTGCAGGTGCCATCGAACTGCAGCCACCTCTCAATACGTGCCCAGAGGATGCGCTTCCTTCTGCAAAAACCCTTGAATTTCCCAAGGAACAACAGCTCCATTAAACCCCACAGAATTAACCTTCCGTTGTAAAATACATGAGCGATTGCTAAGTAAAGCAGACCATAAATTACTCTGGTAAAGAAGTGAGAAGGCCCCTGGCTGATAACTCATATTTCAGTGAGCACAGGCTGGAGTTCAAGTATTTTTGACCGAAGGGTTGTATTGGCAGCCTGGTTTCTGATTCTCCTGCTTGTGCTGTCCTGCTCTGCTTGTGTTGTTCCTCCTGGGTTACGAGAGCAARGGGTTGGGAGGGTTTTCAATTGTCCTTTTTTTTTTTTTTTATGAAATAGGAATTATCAATATTCCAAAATTCTTCTGCAGCAATCCGGATATCCAGGATGGCATCAGGGTAGAGGGCCGTGTTGAGGAGCAGAACTCAGTAAAGCTATGATTAAAATATAAACAAGGATTCCTCATTCGGCATTTGGATGTAAATTTGTGCCTTTGTSTCTGCAGGATCATGGTCCTCTGTAGGCTCCCAGCCTTCCCTCACTGGAAATTTGTAGGTCCTAAATTAATCCCTCGTGGGGATGCGCTGCCCGACTTGCTTCAAAAGCCACCGAGAAAGGTTATCTCGGTGGCAGACCTCACCTGCTCCATGTGGCTTTTTTTTCTCATGTGGGTTTTACCTTCTGGCATATGGCAAATCCAGAGGAGGTTCACCCTTATTATCCGATCCGTATCCCTGGCTTTAGTGGAGGGTAAGGAATTGTTGGTGCTCATACAGTTCTACAGTAGCTGCTGCAGTTATTGCRCCATTAAGTGGGTGCCTTTGGCTGCTGGCACTGCGATATTATGATATTAGAGTGGGGGACTGGCAGGTTATAATGAGAGGAACACGGCTGTGAGTGGAGGAGGAGTCGYGGGCGCCTGGGGAGATGGGCTGGGGTGGGAAGTTTAGACTCGGCCTAAGGGCTGAGCTGTGTGCAGAGAACCGAGGGTGGCCTTTCCCCTTGCGCTGCCGCTCCCGATGGGAGCAGGAGCGGAGCAGGCGCTCCGTGGTTCCCTGCCGTCCTCTTGCATCCTCGGAGAGCCTCAGTACCTCCTCAGAGCTGACAGTGACCCAGCTTTGGCACGGGTTTAGCTTTAGCAGAGCCAGCCCTGCTCAGCCTTGGTGGCAGCAAGCAGGGATTGGGGCTCGCGGGCAGGACATTGCCAGGCACTTGATGGATAGTCTCCCTGTCCAAAGTAATAGTCTGTTTAAGGCTTTTAYGGGATGGGCAGGACCGTGGGCAGGGGCAGAGCGCCTGCGTTTGGTTCACAGGCTGTGGCTGCTTTGCAGGAAGCCAGCCTGGCCACTGGGCACTGCCCTGCAAACCTGGTGACTTCTTGGTGTCGTTCAGGTTAAATCTACCCCAAAAACCTTGGGGTGCAAGTGGGGATGTCCAAAACCTGTGTTTAAGGTCAGTAATTGCAGCAGGAGTTGGTGGGAAACAWCTTTCCTGTTCTAAACCTAACTCATACTGCTTTGTCACAGCAGAAGGCTGCTTGACAGTAGCAGTTTTTGAAGCACAGTTACTAATTGTTATTGAATTAATTGCTGTAGTTCATACAGCATTCCTGATGGCATCCCGAGGAATGGCTGCACCGAGAGGGAGGCATTTCCTCCCACYTCCCTTTCAACATGTAAGGACATGGCCAATAAACGTGGAATGTTGGCCTCTCCTGCAGCTTTTCCTCCTGTAAATGCTTGCGGAGGAACCTCTCTGTTCATCCRTGGAAAATACCATCCTTGCCTTTTTTTCCCCCTCTGAGACAGTATTTAARAAATAAAAAACTCAAAAAACTCCTTGTTTTTGTTTGGCCGACCCTGCTAATGAATGTTTTTGTGGTCTTTTTTTTTTTAATGATCCACTTAACTGTTGTTTATTTGTGCCATAACTTGCAGGCAGCTGCCGCAGAGCACAAGGGAACAGTCAGTTCCCCACGTCCACGGAAGGGACAGAGCTTAAATGCAGAAAAGGAARAGCATTAAGGAAAAAAAACGTGACCAAAGGTTAAATTTGACGAGTGCGGATAGGGTTAGGCTGGCGGAGTTTGCTCGGGGTGATGAGGAGGGTCTGGAAGAAGCTGCAGGATCAAGAGCACCCTGAGATCCTCCCAACAGAGCAGCGCCTGGGGGGATGCAGGAGGGTGGCTTGTTTGCCCCCTCCCAAAATCCATCCCGATTTGGGTTTTCCATGACCATGTGTGCCAGGGGGTAAACTTTGGAAGAGGATTRTATGCAGGTTTCAGCTGTGAGCACAAGCTAGGCTGGATGTTGCTGTGTCTTCTCTCTTGTCCATAGTGACTGGGTAGATAAGATTGCCCCAGACGTGCTGGAACGTGCAGCGCCCACCTCTTCCTTAGAGTGAGGAGCCGTCCAGATTGGAGGGTTTTTTAGGCCTGGAGCTGCCTCTCTGCTCTGTGTTTATGCGGTACATTGTGCAATGAGATTCTGGCCTCTAGGTGCTCACACCAAAATGCAAATATATCGATTAGGCCTCTAGGTGCTCACACCAAAATGCAAATATATCGATTACTGGGGAATAAAAGCAGCCGTGTTCACAAAACGGTGCTTTGATGAACTGGGGGCGGAAAATGCTTGCTAGATAGAAAAGGATCAGATGTCTTCACAAACCAGGAATCTGCTCGGGTGGTTTGAAGCCATGGGATCAAGCTGATGCAGAGCAAATCTTCAGTCTCATCCACGGCAGCCACCTCTTCATTTCTGTCTACACGTTTGTTTAAATGCCTTGAGCATCGGGCATCTTGCCCCGACTTCCCTCTGAATTTCCTGGCATAATACTGAGGGGGAAAAAAAAAAATAGAAAACTCCTCTGCTGCCTGGAAATTTGAGCAGACATAACAGCAGCAAAGGAATATTTCATAAAAGCACTTATTAAGTTTAGACGGTGAATCACAAGGATTTGTAGCCTACCTGTGCTACAGAGCATCGTGGCAAGTGTCACTAGGAAAAGGGATGGAGGCCCAGCTGTACCCTCCACTGTGATGAAAAGTTGCCAGCGCCATGCAGCCTGGGGAGCAAATATCCTGGGAAAAGCTAAGGAGAAGCTGCTGCGATCCGAGGAGCTCCAGTGCAGGCTGCCCTGGTGCAGGCTGCCCTCCAGGCATTTGAAGCACTTTTTCTTCTAAAGGTTATAGGCGTTTGCAAGCTCCGTTGGGCTGCAGTGTGAGCAGAGGTTGCTCAGCGTGACTGAAAAAGCAGGGCAGGAAAATGTTTAAATGTGGATTTTTGGTGTGTGACTCTATGCACGAGCACATTGTTGTGCTTGCAGGGAGATTTGTTGTCTTTGCACCATTYTGCCAACATCATCCCAATCCAGTGTTGTTATTTTTTCCTAATTACTGTGCTGTACGGGCCGCTCGGGCTTTTCTCTGTGTTTTTTGGCAGAGAGAGAATTTCAAGGAGACAGCCTTAAAGATGAATTGAAATGTGATAAGAAAAAAAATAAGAAAATGTTTGCAAATATCTGCATGAGATGGCAATGTGGGATACACGGATAGACTTAGACATGATGAATGCGTACACTTTTTTCCAGGGAAAATGAAATGCTTTCTACCTGCCAAGAGCCGAGTTGGAGCCCCCGGGGTCTGTGTCACTCCTGCTGTAGTTGATAATGTCACTAACACCTAAAGCAGTGTGGGGTATGCAGCTTTAACCCTGCATTTTATGTATTACTGATATCAACAGCCATGAAAAAATTCAGAGCTCAGAAGGCTCAAACAGCRTTTCTAGGGGGCAAAAAGCTTTTGGATTCGCCTTTAAAGTCTATTTGCTTTTATTGGTACAGGCTGCCCGTGCATTCGGTGAGCGGCTGGGGCCTTCAAACAGGTGCAGTCTGTGGGGATGTATTTCTGTCTTTTGGAGTATTTCATTTCACCCTTAATGCAACGYGCTGTCTGCACGGAGCAGCAGCGAGCGCAGGCAGCGCTTTTCTGCCCTCCCTTGCTGTCAACACGGAATCCCTGCTTATCAGGGGAGGGACACRGCAGCCCTTGAAAGCTGAGCAGAGGGACGGACTCGCAGGGCACGAAACCAGGCACGATTTGCATGTTGCCAAAGCTCTAGGGTGGCAAAGAGAAATCACTGGTTTTTTTTCTCCCGCGACGTCTGTTTTTTTGCTTGTTTGCTTCCTCCTGTCAAATTTGCCACCRCGGTGACAGCACGAGCGCAGCTCCAGCAGCAAAGGTGTCGGTGGAGAGTGACGGCTGGCGGGTTTTGACCGTGGTGGGCAGCAGGAGGGGATGCGGAGAGGGGGGCGAGCGCGGCTGCACCCGCTATCGCCGATGCTCGCGGCTCCAGAGCGTGACACACGGAGTCCAAAGCAAAACGCTGCGGTAGATGGGGCCTCAGACCTGGGTGCTGAGAGTTCTCCAAAGCTGGCAGCTCYGGGCGGAGCGTGGTGCTGCAATCCGTTTTGCTCTGGGACGGAACGTATTCCCGTTCTCCCAAGCACGTGGCCGTCTGCAGGTTGCAGCGCTGTGTTTTCAGTGGGAGCAGCTCGGCTTCACGCTCCAATGTGCACTGAGCAGGTCTGGAAAGCAGGAGGTTTTCAGCCCTCCGCAGAACAGCTCCATGTTGTCCCACTCACAGCTCCTCATCATCCCCCACGAGGCTCAGGAGCACACGGAGCAGCCGGGAGACGCACACGGTGGCCCCATGGAGCAGCCTGGCCATGGTCACCATCACCTCGYGCATCCACCCGCCAGCTCAGCCCAGGAGGGAGCTCAAAACATCATAAACAAATAGTTTTACCCGGGCGCTGGGATAATGGCTATTTTCAATTTTGCCTTTCACATTTTAATTGTAGAACAATAATTKTGCAATAGAGTTGCCGATGGCAAACATGCAGAAGACATTAACTTTATTTATGCTTTAGATTATTAATGTGGCTGTTAAAATTCCTCCAGTTAGTTTTGATTGAATTGTTTTTTTGTGCGATTCTGTCGTTTAATGGAGCGGTAAATAAGAATTTCTGATAATGAGCCCAAGCATCTGTCACAACAACCTGGCGCTGGTTATTAACATTTCCATTAACGGCAGGGTGGGCAGTGATAATATGGAAACCACACAGTTAGAACAAAATAAATAGTTGGTGTCAGGCTGAGTGGGCGTTAATTACTATTTTATTTTATAACTTCGGGGGGAGGCAGTATTGGTGGAAAAGTGTGACTTGCAAAGGTCATCCTTGCTAAAGAAGGGAGTCTCCAGAGGGACAGATAACCGGGACTATCTTGCTCAAGGAGTGGATGTTTTAGCACTTTTATTTGTGGCCTCTAAGTGGGCACAGAGAAAAGCAGCGGCTTTCTAGGGYGTTTTGGACAAAAGCTACGGCAGTGGGAACTATGAGGAAGGAGAAACGTGCCCTTGCTTTGCCTTTCCTTCTCTGCTYCTGGACTTGGAGCAGGACTTTGTGCTTCCGCAGCCTTTCTGCAGGCAGCGCACATGCTGCTCTGTGAAGAGCTGCCCAAGGCAGAGGCAGCAGGGCTCAAAACCAGGTGTCCTTGGTCGTCACTGGGGAGGAAAATGCACCTGCACCAAGCTGGATCAGGACAAAAGAGGAGGATGGAGTGACCCAGGTGCACTCGAAGGAAGGGACAGACGAGCTTTCTAGTACAGTGCAATGCAAAGGARAAATGCCATCATGAGCCAAGCGGGTCCAGTGTATGTACCTGAAAGCATAACGAAACGAGAGCTAACAAATGTCAAACTAAACACCCTTTTGCTTTAGGCAAAATATTGACTTGATTCATTTGCATCTGACCTGTTCTGGAGGTGATTTTAAGGGGTATTTTTTGCCCTARTTGTTGGAGTGGTGCAGATGCATGACCCAACTTGGCCTGGGTCATTTCACAAACAGAAAGTGGTGATCTGGATATGAGCTAGTTCTGCTTGTTCCTATTAATTGTTGTTCATATTAATTCTTCTTTTTCTTCTTTTTCTCTCTAGCACCAGCCATGGCTCCGCAGAACGTCCAAGTAAACTCCCTCTCTGCAAGTCAGCTGGAGCTCACCTGGGACCCCCCGCCCGTCGACAGCCAAAACGGGAACATACAAGGCTACAAGGCAATACTTCCATTCCTCCTACTTTCATTTGTCTTCCTTGGCTTTTGCTATTACGTGTGCCATAGCTCCAACTGCAACTGCCCTCAATGCATGCTGCAAATTAAAGCAGTAGGGAAATGGCACTTTGTCCCCAGACCAAAAGAAAGAGAATGAATGGTGTGGAGGAAAATAATAAAAGAGAATGGTCTACTGTTTGCAGAGAAGGAGAGGGGCATATGGAACAGAGCATATAGAGAGAGTGGTGGGAGCCCTGTTCATGCAGGTAATATCTGCTCCAAGAAGCAGGTGACACTGAGGAACTGGGGCAAAAAATGTATTGAAAATTACAAGAAAATTAGTTGAACTTTCTGTCTAACTGAATGTTACGAGCTGCCAGGAAAAACAGAACTTTCCTCAGACTAGAAAGAAGAATTGTTTGCTTCCCTTAACTTTAACAAAATTAAATCATAGTGCTAATGGCAGGTGGTTTGTAGGAGATGAGCATGTTGCAGAGGCATGTTGTTTAGTCTCYGCAGAATGCGAATGGACCCTCAGAGAGTGGAAGTGGGCAAGTCTACAAACACTGGAACTTGGCTTGTGTTCAGTGCCTGGCTCTGCCTCTCTCCATGAATTTAGGTCTATAAGTGAAGAAAAGCCAAGCCACTGTGAACARTCTGGCATCCTTTCTTGGCAGTGACAGGCAACCTTATATATCAATTCATGTACTTTTCCTTTCATATGTATATAGATGGCTCTAAAAGCTTGGCTTGTAGAGCCAAGGTAGACTCTTGCCTTGGCTCATTCCCTCAACTTTCTGGCTTGCTTTGGCCTGCTGTAATGCTCTCAGTGCCAGGCTGCCCAATAAGTAGGGCTGGCACCACGTTTTCTTTTGGAATCATCTTCTCTGAAGCCTAATTTTATGGCATCGGGGTTAAAATTATGTAAGGCACTGGGGAAAAAATCCTTCAAGGAATGGTAGGAAAAATCTTTATCCTCTTTTTCAGGAGGCAGCAAGAGGCTTGGCTTGGCTATCCTGTGAACACAAGTGGTGAAACTGTTTTGGCCATGCAGAAGTGAATTATGGATACAGCATGTCAGGGTGACAGTGCTGACGGATAGCTAGCATTTTAGGGAGAATTTAAAAACTGACCTCTCATTACTGAACTCTGGAAGTTCCTATCTGCTCTGATTAGGCCATATCCTTCAATCTGTGCTCTGTTTTTGAATGATGTGCTCAGCCACCCTGTCTCTGTGCACAGGGGAATTTGCCAAAGGAAGAACAAAATCTGAGTATAGGATGAAAAGTCTTAATGTTCCACCTAACAGAGGAGCCCAAAACAAGATCCACCTTCTCCCTGACTGTCTTCTGTAGCCTTCGCGACTCGGGTTGCAAGGTAGTACGGGATATACTCAAGCATCTCTCTGTTCTCACAGATTTATTACTGGGAGAGCGACATCCTAAACGACACRGAGAAAGTGAAGGTCCTTTTCCTCCCAGAGACAACAGTCCGGCTCAAAAACCTGACCAGCCACACGCGCTACCTGGTCTGCATTTCTGCTTTCAACGCAGCCGGGGACGGCCCGAGGAGCAGCCCCTCRCAGGGCAGGACGTTCCAGGCTGGTAGGAGATGGGATCGTCTTCTCCTTCCAATGCACCGGCTTTGGGCAGCGACTAAGGAAAATGGGACTGGAGGAGATATGGGATTTTGAAGATAKTTTTCAGATAGGACATTATGTGCTAGTGGTCTTGGGGAGGGGGGAAAAGTTCATCAAATAAGACAATCGTTTGAGGCAGGATTTGAGGATGAAAATGAACAATGCTGTAAAAACTCGACCAGATTGGGCAAACAAAGGATCTTCTCATTTCATGAAAATGTASGTCTAGTCTGGTGTCTCCTGTCACATCTGAAAATCAGCAGGAACTCATCTSCAGTGCCTGGAAATACTCCAGGCAGTCATATGAGAAGTATCATACCTTTTTATAGCTCCTCAGRTGTTTAAGCCGTGGCAGCCACGCAGTCCGAATGAGCTGTCTCTGCGTTGGACGCTGATCCCGGGGGGAACACACCGATGTGGAGGGAAGGGAAGTGCTGTCCTTGCTGGGTTTGAAGAGAAAATGTGCACTTGGACTGCAGGCTTGCCTAGTGCCCTTCTGGTTGTGAGCCCTGCGTTTTAGCTGGTTTTCCAAGGAAATTCATCTTGGGAAATGTCAGCATCTGCAGCCTATTTCCCCTAAAGATGACCGTGGATTTCCAGCATATAAAACTCCTTTTTTTTTTTTTTTTTTTTTTTTTTTAAATTCAGCAGCTAGGTAGAGAACAAAGGCCCAAATCAATGTCTCTGTGAGGATTTTTTTCATTGTAGGTCATATCTCCTCGCTTGCTTTTGGGATTAGTTTTGCAATTGAGTGGCTGCTTTTCTTAGACTGTTTTTCTGATTGATTACAAGGAGTTTTGATACARCTGGTAAATCCCTTTCTCAGCTCGTTTCCTTTAGATTTATGCAGGGCGAAACGCAGTGTTTTATAATTTGTATGTAGATCAGATTGATTGTTTCCAGTGCCGTTCAAAGTGTTTGTGATCCTTTCAGCACCCAGTGCTCCCAGCTTCTTGGCSTTCTCCGAGATCACTTGCACAACAGTCAACGTGTCTTGGGGCGAGCCGACGGCAGCCAACGGAGTCCTGCAGGGCTATCGAGTAGTCTATGAGCCTTTGGCACCGGTCCAGGGTAAGAAAGGCTTCAGATCATACATATTCATGGGGGAATGATAGAAAAGCACTGTTATGTCTTTTACCTCTACCCAATTTTTTACTTGCTCTCTGCCGTTTTCCAAGAGGATCCAGGTGGCAGAGGGTAAGCAAAACAATTTCAGCTTTGCCAACACTGCTAAGTAAACTAGGATATTATGGAATATAGCTTTTGTCGGCCCTCTCTCATTTTCCTGCAAAAAMCTATATTCCTGTATGGTTTGAAAAAGTCATTATGCTGCCACTGTTACCTGTTATCAGGGAAGAGCAAACTCAGCCTGCGAGAGCTTGATTGTCTCCCTGCGTTGGGCTTCAAAATTGCTGAGTGGGCTCCATCCCAGAATAGTCATCAGACTTGTTTGTGTTGCTTATCACATCATGTGTCACTTGTGTTATCGCAGAGATTGCCCAGGCATCATGTGTGCTAGTCATCACTGGTGCCACTGCTGCTTTTGACAGGGAAGAATAACATTGCTGGAGATTAGTTGTGTCTGTTTGTACCACGTTTTCAAGCAGTAGTTTTTACCCAGCAAGAGATTTCAACTCTCTCCATAACAATATGATGGCCACGAATGCTTAATTAATTTGCCAGAACAGCAACAAAAAAGGAATCTGCAATTTCTCTGGAAATAAATGTAAATGTGTTCCAAAGGTGAATTAGAAAAGATCGCAAAGTTTCGGGGTGGTCTTATTAATATTTTTTGTATTTCTGGTAGATAGCCAGTAGTTCAATAGGATGCCCAACTTTGGCAAGGTGACAGCAAGGAAAGCAATTTCAGCCATTGCCAATCCATTTTAAACTCTTTTCCAAAGAAATAAGGATATCAATCTCCAGTATTTGTTTCTCCTGTAAGGGATAAAGGTATTCTATATAGTCTGAATATCCATGCCRTGTGCTCTCAGAAAATTATCCTCGGGGATGAAAATAGGAGAATAAAAGCCCTTTCAACCTTGACGGCTGGCAGATCTGAGCACAAAGAACCAGTGCAGGAAGCGTCTGTRATTCTGACTGGGAAACGTGGAGAGGTTATGTAGGATGTTCAGGCTCTTTGGACATTCCCTGCCTTATATTCTTACAAAATGTTAAACAATCCATTTTGTCCCTAGAGATATGGAAGTGTTAAATCATATTTCCTTTCTGGGAGTTTGACATCATCCTCATCAGTCATTCTCTTATCCTTTTCCTGACCTGTGCTGTATCTTGTTTCTCTTTRTTTCTGCTTCCCCTGTAGATGATTTCTTACCCGAGGAGGTAGCTTATGGAGGGCCCTTCCTCAGATTCTAAGAATTTGCCTAAATTTATTCTTCCATTTCTACCTATTTGCCAACATTTTTCTCTCCTCAGAAGTATTTATTCTCCTTCTGTAGTGAGCAGTCCCTTCCTAGGAACCATCATTTTTCTGGGATAGAAAAGCCATGCCCGTTGACTTAGAGGGCAGGGTAAAACCAAACTCATTTGCAGGTGGATCCTGCAACCAGGCAGTGAGACACGCCACGCTTGGCTGCCACCTGAGCCCGAGATCCATCCTTCCATCCCTGGGYCTGCTGTCCCTCCCATTCAGAGCTCCCCACACTCGTGGACCAGAGTCCTTGGAGCCCTTTCCCTGCATCTTTTGGCTTTCTCTACCCATTGGTGATTTGGGGATGGGGCCTCCTCGCTGTTGTGACAACCCCTGCCTTGCCACTCATAAACCACCTTTTAAAACCCTTTTTTTTTTTTTTTTTTGGTAAAACTTTCTAACAGTGATTTGTTTGCAGCAGAATCTTTTCCCTGTTTGACCTTTTATTGTCTAAGCTTTACAGTGTTATATTTTAGACTATTATAGACAACAAAATTGCCCTGGAGCCTTTTTTAACATTTTTTTTTTTTAAACATTACTTTRAAATGACAAAGGCTTCCTGATTTGTCTCTGAGAAATGAAATAGCRTACCTAGGGAAGGAGGGAGCACTTTTACTGCTTCCTCGTTAACTGGGGGAAGAGTCTCTGAATTATAAATTGTAAGCGGAAGAAAACTTTGAACAGCAATCCTTTGGATGTTATTCTTTATTTAACTGATTAAAAACTGAAAGCAGCAGCTTGGTTTGCATAAAATAAGCATCCAAATTGGAAAACTTCTTTCCTCTGCATTTTSTGGAGAGACAAACAAGCAAACACCCTTCTCTAGCAGGAAAATGATTTTCCCACTTTTAATCCTCCCAGTTTGAAATGTGTTATGTACATCAACAGAACCAGAAAAAAAGGACTAAAAGGACTCTCTGAATTCAAACTTTCAGCCTGTAAAATGCTTTGTGTATCAAGTTCTTCTCATTAGGTTGCCTTTAGAATATTTCAGTGAAAACTATTTCTTTTTTTCAAAGTGGTCATTGCCACCCTGCCCTTTGTGCAGCAGCAGCACGTAAGGAGGGACAACCTTCATGGCTATAAACACTGGTGAAGGAAATGGCAGCGATTTTAATTCTTCTGTGTAAGAAAAATTCTCATCTCGAGGAGGAATTTCAGTCCTCAGTCTGAACCCAAGGAATCATCAGTAAAATAGCAAGCATATATATGTGTGTTTAAGATGGGATGAGTTGTGTGGTCACCAAAGTGTTTTTAGATTGCTTTTGCACTTTATCATACTCTAAGGGGTAGAGAGGAGGCTCTGCATCACTTATGGGGGCACGTTACTCTGAGGTAGCTCTGCCTGCATTGTCCTGGGGTTTTATGACTTGGAGGGACAGGCTTAGGGCTCCCTTCACTGCACCAACATCTGCAGCGTGGACATTTAGCACATCTTTGAAGCTCCACAGAGCTGGAAAGAGTGAAACCCCAGTGTTGATGTTGGCCTTGCCCAAGACSAGAGTGCTTTGACTGCATCTCCCCCTGCAGTGGTGTTTGCACCCATTTGTTCTACATGGGATACACGTCCTTCGTTCTGCATTCACTTGGCAGTGGTGGAAATGACAAGACAGGATAAAAGAACAGAAGCTGGTCTTTATTTTTACCCCAAGCAGCGTTGCAGGTTGCTTGGCAAAGAAGCAGCAGAGAAGTGCTTGCTTAGGAAGCAATCTGCAGCATGCAGTCGGCTTTGTTTACCTCCTGCTTTCTTCCCAGAGTAATTAGTGAAGTTGCGTGTAGTCTCTTGGTAATTTCCCAGTTGTGTTATAAGGTTTTCTTCTTGTCAGTACCCACTTATCAAGCTTAAACTCTAATTATACTTATCAGTGCTGAAAATTGCCTATTATCACTACTTAAACTCCTGCTAATTGTAAGAAATACTTTCTTAGCAAACTGTTAGATAATTTTACTCACTTTCGAGATGCGATAAGCTCCACTTGATTTCTTTTTTGCATTGCAACCTTCTCTTGTTTTCCGTCTCCATGACTGTTCCAGGGGTGAGTAAGGTGGTGACTGTGGACATAAAAGGCAATTGGCAGCGCTGGTTGAAGGTCCGAGATCTCACCAAGGGCATGACCTATTTATTCCGAGTGCAAGCCCGAACCATCGCCTATGGACCTGAACTGCAGGCCAATGTCACAGCTGGGCCAGCAGAAGGTAAGTGGAGCCATAAAACCATGTTGCAAGCTAGAGCTAGTTGTACAAACACAGCCCCACAGCAGGCAATAGGGCACCCTGTGCTCAACGTGTAGTTCCCAGCCAAGGAGAAGTTTTGTCTTGGGAGCTCAGGGCATCATTCCCATGGAGAAATAAAGAAAAGATGTTTCCTTTTTTTCTTTTTCCGGGAGACTAAAAGGCTGATGTGAATAAATAATGCARTGTTAGTGAATTATATAACAGAAACTGGCACACCAGGAAACCAGTACCACCTGGCAGCATGGCCCATGGTTCTGATCCTACTAGTATGCTTTGGAGTGGAACTGGAAAAATTCTGTCTAGGCCAATAGAGATTCTCGGATTTAAAATGAGAAGGAATTTAGAATTACATCCTTCTGATACTGCGGTTCACGCACAGGGATGTGTCTGCAGATCTCCTCATCATGTGCTGAGAGGAACAACAGGCTGAATTTCATAATTCTGCTCTTGGTTCAATGTGTATTCCAAAGCAGTAGGGTTTTTATTATTATTAGAGATTCCAATAAATAGATAATCTAAAAAGGTAAATGAACTCCAATGGTATTAGACTGCCCACTGGACCATAAATTATTCATAAATCATTCAGCACAAGGAGATGGTTGCTTCCTCCATCAAAGGCAGTGGTCCCTGTCTGGTCATTCCACCCTTCTGGATGYCAGCAGGCTTTGGTTTTATCCCAGTGTCCTCTTTAGCCAGTACCTGGAATAGCACTGCAGTGAATCAGGTCCAGTCACAGACAGTGGGAAGCATGAATCCTCCATAACGTGACAGTGACATGTTGCCAAGAGAACGTACAGGCAGCTACAGCGAAGAACTTCTCCCTGAAACTCAGCAACTGGTTCCACCTCTGAGGGCAGAACTAGCAGYGGCAATGTGCAGATGCTGCAATTAGCAAATAATTAAAATTTTGCTTTCTTTTTCCTTCTTTACAGCRTTTTCTATTTAGTCGGTGATCTGGAAACAGTGAAGAGCTTAGGCCAGCAGCCCATCGGGCTGTTTAGTAATGTGTATATGTTGACCAATACTCTGGCTGTTGTTCTGCTAATGGACCTAAGAAAGAAAACTGCCGTAGGTGTCTGATATCACCRCTATTCTCATTTCTCCCTTCAGGGTCTCCTGGGTCCCCTCAGGAAATTCTAGTGACAAAATCTGCTTCTGGGCTGACGCTGCAGTGGACCGAGGGAGATTCAGGAGAAAAACCCACCACCGGGTACATCATAGAGGCACGGCCCTCAGGTGAGTCAGGGGAACATGGAGCACGTCGTGTCAGACCTTCTGTTCCCTCCGTCCAGACTGAAACCTGTCCTGCAGCGGAAGAGGCTGTTGGTCATCCCAGGAAGGTGACTGGATTTCGAGAGGCAAAACTATCATCATCCAATACTCAGCCTTCCCTGGTTTGTTTTATGGTGTATCTTGTTGCCTGCTGTTGAGAAACAGTCACAGAAATTACACTGAGTGCTCTGGGTTTCACCGTGCTGCCTCATTGGTAAATCATCCAACTGATGAGCTAATATAACTTAAATATATACAATTATAAAATAATTAAGATCACCTAAGTATTTGCAGTATCTTTCAGGCACAAGGGCCYATAAGTGCTTGCAAACTGTATTTTGAGGACCACACACTGAAGTGTATCCCCTTGCACAGCAGGACACAGCAACTCRTCCGTGTTATTAGCAGGACCAGGACTTTTAGCAGTGCATGAGCAGAGCTTCCCCCGCTTGCTCAGCAGGGTGTGCAGGTGAGGTGGGTGGAAGGAGTCTCCTCATCACCAAKGAGTTTCCCTTGGTGCTTTCCCCAAATCCTTTTACACTGGGGGATTTTGCATTCCTCCTTCCTGAATGGCTTTGTACTTTTTCCAGCATATTTTCCCAGTTTGGCTGGATCATAGGACAGCTCTGCTCCGTGCAGGTTTGCGACTCCTTCCAGCTTGGGTAGCACTCCGCAAATCCAACAAGTGCGCACCTTCTGATATCCAAGTCATTAACAAAAATGGTGAATGCTGCCAGACCCGTGTGGGAGCTCGTTTGGTAGCTCCCCTCCACTCTGACAGTGAGCACTGATAACTATTCTCCGAGCACAGTTTTCCAGCCGGCGCTGCTGCTACAAGATACGTGTTTCGTGTAGGCCGTGTTTGAATGTCACCGTGTCAAAAGCTTTGCTGAAGTCAGGATAGATGATGTCTGCTCTTTCTCCTCTATCAGCAAGGTCTGCTACCTTGTCAGAGAGGGAGATTAGACATGATTTATATTTGACAAATCCATGTCGGCTGGTGGTTCTTTTCCTTTTTACTGCTAGGTGGTTGCACGCTGCATGACTGTGTATTGTTTAAATSAATGTTTATCTTTCCATCATATAAAGGATCGTACCCTTTTCCTGCATATATCTTGAATATAGAATTGCAGTTACAGCTAATGATTTTAATAAATTTTAACCAGAGCAGTAGCAAAACTGTAGTGTGCAGTTCTGTGATCACTGCTAACGATGCGAATTTCCACTCAAACCTTTGGTAGAGTTTGCCCTGTAGTGAGTCTCTGCTGTGATTCTCTCTGTCTGACTTCTGTCATTTAATGTGACAGTTGTTTTCAAAGCAAAATGAAGGAAAATGTTTATGTTCTCAAAGCAGTGAAGCTTCCCAGAGCGATCGAGTTTTCTTAATTATGGAATGACGCCCACTGCTTCCATTTCCCTTACGTCAGCTTGCTGATTCCTGCCCTCGTTTGTTCCCAGGCACAAAAAAATCCCATTTTATGTGAGCAGCGCTATTCAGATAGCAACTTAAACCCCTTTGCTGACTTTTGCCAGCCAGCTGACATTTGCCCCCAAACCCGTGTGTTTTTGAGGCAGAATCTTTCCGAGGGAACCCCACACCCTGTGTACAGATCGTCTGCAAGCTAAAATATTCCAAGGGCTCTATAGAAAAAAATAAATATGTATCAATTGGCTATCCAGGAGCTCCGTTAACTTAAACATTTCTTTATGATTCCTCACTGAGCCTCCTGTCATTCACTTCTTGCTTTAGACTGGGGAGAAAAAAACTAAGAAAAAAAGTCTATTCCCCTATCTCTGTGAAACAAACCATACAACTCCTGCAGAAACGTTCTCATGCAAAAGACAACCCTGACACGTGAGCTGTGGGATCACAAATTGGTCAGGTGTTTTGGGGCTTGTCTTTCTCTTGGATGTGAATGAAGGTTTTACAGCTCATGCCTAAGGATGGGCTGTAGGATTTGTGGCCCATTCTTTTTGAACAGGAGGAGAACAGTCCTTCTTCCAAGGCCGGTCTGAGCTGCATTAACCTTGGGTCATTCCAGCTGGCCCCACGCCACTGATCCTGGAAACACACACAGAAGAGGTCTTATTCTCCTGCTCTTGCAACCTGACTGTCGAGGCATTTAATTCCTCTTCAGATTATTTTAATCCTATTCATGCTGCTGCAGTAAATGAACTGGCCATTTGTATGCTGGCTTCTCCTCCTTCGTTGTGGTTGTAGCTGTAGAGAGCATGAAATGTGATCCAGCAGAGGAGAGGGACTAATTGGAACCTTTGCTTATCTCCCGCAAGCTTCAGCTTCATTGCAGGACTGCTTTTCTTCCTCGTCTCTGCACAGCAGAGTTTGAAATCTGAATTTCGAGCTTAACAAAAGCAGGGAGCTAATTCCTCCTGCCAGGGTTGGTCATTCAGAGCGGCTTCTGTTTTAGTATAATTCTAAGAATTTGCCACCGTGCAGTGATTTATACAGGTAGCAGAGCAAGGATTGGAGCCACCTTTATTTTTACGTAGGAGTTGTCCAAGAGCAGTTGACTTGTGCCCTTCACATAAAATCAAAGACGACGATAACTCATCCTTCCGAGATCAAAAAAAGAGACGAGGCATTGAACAGACAGATGAAAAGCTTCAGCTTGTTGCCAATATTTAAATGCAATACCACTACCTTAGTGTTTCACATCTCCAGTGCCATCCATTATAGGCCTCATTACCCCGAACGTTAAATGCTGTATCATCTCATTTTCCCTGCTGCAGCTTCCTGCCAAGAGTCTTCCATGGGAGCAGGAGGGTGGCTCTCTGTCAGCAATGACAAACCGTCCCCCTCTTTTGCTGCTTCCCGTTGTGGTTTTTATCGCTCCGCTGCGTTCCTCTGATCAAGCTCTTTCGCTCCAGGTTTTGTGCAAGGTGATCATGGCAGACACAGAAGGATTCTCTCCTTTCCTTGCTGCATCCCAAGAGAACCCGATTCCAGCTCGGCTCCTTGTCCTTTTGGAGTTTCACCTCGGGAGGAGCCTCCTGCCCAGGTCAAGGCGACAGAGGTTTCCTCCTCTGCCCTGRCCTGTGTTTGGGGCTTTGCTTGTTGGCCCTTCCCAAGCAAGGCACATCTAAAGCCTGGTGGTTAAGGGTTGAGTCTCAACGTGTTTCCAATAATAGCATTTTTAACACAATTTTCTTCCTTCCCCGGACGATCCGTGCCGCGAGGGCAGCARAGCTTTGGGGGAAGAGCCCTTCTTGGAGCAGGGATTTTCCTTCCCACAAACGCTGAGGTTATTTCACTTCACACCCCACCATGGCACATCTCACTTGAGCTTCCCCTCTCATCTCTCAAACAACGTTCTTCTTTGTCCATTTTCTCCCTTTTTCCGCTTATTTTCAAGCGGGCGAGGGAGCGCGGGGTCAGCCGTGGCCACGCACCGGCAGCAGGCACTGAATCCGAAGCGAAGGGCGCAGCTGCAGCCGCGGCACCCGSCACGGGGCCCCCGCTCCGCTCCTGCCGGCGGGCGCCGCGCCGGGCTGACAGCTTGGCAGCCTTCGCTTCCCATCCTCATCCTCGCGGGCGCTCGCGGGGAGGCGCGGAGCTCCCGAGAGCCGCAGCCTTCGGAGCGGGGACRCCGCTCGTGTCAGTTCTGCTGCTTTCCCTCCTCCTGATCCTCGTAGCGTGGACGCGGGAGAACCGGGATTAGGGAGCACGGAGCCGACGGCTTCCCATCCCGCGGGCTGCCGAGCGCCTCCGCTGCTGTTGAATTGCCAAGTGCAATGCTGAAAGAAAGGCTTTCTRGCTTGGATATGTCCGATTGCAAAGCGTATCGTGGAAAAGGGGCAAAATTCACCGTTTTTGGGTCAACTAGCTCTTCAGCGCTGTGCACCCTGACTGATTGGGAAGATGGAGCGGGAAGGAGGGTGCGCGCTGGGCGCGGATCCGTGTTTGTGGCAAGGARGGTTGAGCATTTGTTTTTATCGTTGCTTTTCCTTTCCCGTTTAAGTGGCTTTTCAATGTAAACAAATTGGTTTTCAGACAATTCACAAYGGGCTGAAATTCTGTTATAGCTGTTTACAAATGTGTTTATGAAAGCTCACGCAGTTCTAGCAATTATGACAATATTTTATGGTCGCAGATGCATCTTTTTAGTATTGCTGGTTTCAACAGTGTAAATCTGAAAACACGTCCCTCACTCCACCCTTCTCAGAGAAGCTAAATCCCAAGCTGCTTTTTTATTACATTGTAAGTGTACATGGAAGAAATAATCCAGCCTTATATTGCCCTGTGAAAGGGAAGTCAATATTTTATCTTCTGTTTTATAGCCATTGTAATATCCAACTAATGCATAACAATGGTATATTATGRTAACTTCATTATACGCTGATCATGCTGGTGAATAACGTATAGGTCTGAATTTTAAGCATGACAGAAGAATTACCTGTTTTCGTTGTTCTTCAGCCTCTCTCGAACGTAGCTAGAACAATCCCATTTCAGCGTGCTGTTTGCATCCGCTGAGACYGCCAATCCTCATGATCAGCAAAGATGCCCTCTGGGGGTTGTTAGTCTTTGTGTGTGCTGCTAGCCATGCAGCACGTTACAAACTACCGAGCCAATATTTACTGATGCCAACGTTAAAACACTCGCGCGGAAATGCACCTGCAGTGTTAATCCATCCGTCTTTGCTGTTATTCCCCATTGCACAGAAGTAGGAGAAGTAGGCGGAGGGCCAAATTTTGCTGTTACGCCAGGACGGTTTTTGGAATGGCTGCGGTGCCTTCAATTAGTTTACACTTGGGTAAACGCAAAGGGAAATCGGAACGGATTCTGGCTGTGCGTTGCAGCAGTGGAGCAAGTCTCTCCAGGCGGAGCTGCTGGCTCCTGCTTTATGGTCCCCTTGCTCCCACCTCGAGTGCGTGCAATTCCCGGTGCTGCCGGCGTGTCCCAGGGCAGGGGGCTGCTTTCAAAGCGGGCAGCTCCGTTAGCTGAAGTTCTTGTAGGATTCCCATTGCYGTGGGACCTGCACAGCAAAACACATCACTCAACCAGTTCTGATGAATAAAAGGAGAAGCCTGGTGGGGTTTTTGTGGAGACGGAGCCTTAAGAGCTCTGCAGCCTCAGACCAGCTGAGAGTTTGGTCCCGTGTGTAGGCAATACTTTCATTTTGTCGGTGGAAGTGCTGGGTACTGATTGCTACTGGGAAAAAAAAAAGTCCATTTAGATTAATGTTCAAGCCCTACATTCAGAATTATTGACGGGCAGTTTTAATTATGGTTGGTTTTGTGCTTACTGCTAACAGCATCCATCTTGTTGAAAGCTCTTTCCATTGTATTGACGGGAATATATAGAATTATGGGTATGGATCAGGGACCAAAACAGTACCTAGGCTGGATGGGCATCAATATAAATGTCAGCATGGCTGTTGAGAACCAAGATAACCCTACTGGGCCGTTCTCATCAGTTATTCAGAGAGCATCGTGTTTCTTACAACTTGCAAGCTTTCTGATACAAACAAAACCTCATTTCTGCTTAAAAACGCGTGCCACACTGTGCCCCACTGCAGGTCATGGCAGCTGCTGTGGGCAGGGAGGAAGCAGTTGACACTAGTCCTCCAGGCACCACTTGGTGCAAAGCCACGGTCCTTCCAGCCTACACCCAACCCTTTAGATTAGTTTGCAAAGCTTACCTTAGGTTGGATCCTGAAGTCCATTTTGCAATTTAAAAAGCAGGCAAAATCTGTGCGATTAGGACTGATTAATGYGTCAGATTGCTTTGGCTTTATTTATTCTGTCAAATAATAGGAATGCAGATGCACTGATCGCAGGTATTCAGGCACTCCAGGCAGCTCGGGCCACTGTGGTCACTAGTGCAGATCTTGGGGGAGACCTCTTCCATCTGGACTAGTGTAACACCCCCATCATAAACAAATCCCTTCCTAGAAGTGTGGCTTGCAGGGCATTCTGACATATGTCCATATTGCTGAGCAGTCTTCAGGTGAGCTTGTCTACAGCCTGTGCTTGAAACACGCAATTAATGGCAATTAATTTTCRATGTGCAGACAGAAGTCCCATTCCTAACGCCGTTTTTCTCCTTGCTGCTTTCCTAGATGAAGGACTGTGGGATATGTTTGTGAAGGATATTCCTCGCAGCGCTACCTCCTACACGGTCAGCCTGGACAAGCTGAAACAGGGGGTGACCTACGAGTTTCGAGTGGTGGCTGTCAATGAGTTTGGCTATGGAGAGCCAAGTGTCCCCTCTGTGGCRGTATCAGGTAATGGTGTATTTTGTCGTACCTTTTGCAATGGGTTTTCTTTTGGAAGAGGAAGAGAAAACAAGCAAACAACAACAACAAAAACCAGATTCTCTAGTTAAAATAAATCATCAAGGCTCTTTTTGCCTACTCCTTTCCTAGTCAACTCCTAGTCAACTTATTCTGCTTCCTTCTTTTCCTAAGGTTCTGTGCTAAATACTTTTTGAGTTATTTGGAATTTATTTGTTTTCTGTGCTTGTTTTTAATRCCAATTGCGTTGCAGTAGACGCGATGCCTGTAGGCCCTGAAGAACTACTTGGCTTTGCCTGCATGGATGCCCATAGGCCCCAAAGAGCCAGTTGGCTTTGCTTGAATATTCATCCATTCCTTCTGCTCTGTAGTGGTTATTCCCAGTAAACAGGGCTATTGCTTTAGCGTACTTCTAGCATCTCTTTGAACAAGATTCTGGAGTTCTGGCTTTCAGGAGGAACCTCGGTACCTTCAAGATCAAACTTAGCTCTGCTTGCAGTGTTTGGGCAGCTGGAGTCTGATGGCCTCTTATGAAGCAGACAAGTTTGTCCCCATGGAAGCTTGGGGTTTTTTAACCCTTGCTGAGACAGTTCTGCTCCGAGTTGCTTTTGAGCAATAGGTTGCATCTGTGCTGTGTCAGCAAAGGCAGACAAGAGGAATAAAAGAACCTGCAAAAACGCCTTTTGTGCTTCAAAATTCTGGAGAGTCCTGAGAACCTGGCAGTGCTCCAGTATCTGGAGTGGCTTTTATCTCCTTGCTCCTAGAGGGAAAGGCATAAACACCGTTCAGCAGTTACCCAGCAGGCAGGAGCAGTAAACGCTGCTGTCACCATCCCGGCTGCGTTTGTCCTTACACAATTAGCCACTTAGTCTGTGAGAGCTGGCTATGGGTTTCAGAGCGAGCGGGCAAGCGTTGCATTGCTTTTCTCCTTGAGGACAAGGGCATCGGCAACCCGCTCCGTACACCAAGAGAGTCGGTGTTKTTCCTGCCTGTGGTTTCACGGGGTCTGTAACACAAAGTAAAGGGTCATTCTATAGCAGTAGTCATGTCAGTCTCCCTTTTCCTGGAAGGCATCGTTCCCCCAAAGCTGGGCATGCAGCTCCTTTGCGATGCTTTTTATAAATAAAATGCTTGTTTGTAAGTTCTCCACTTGAACAGAACTGTTTAATTCATCTCTGTTTGATGCTTCAGTGTTCATCTCAAATTGCTACATGAAAGTAAGAGGTTTCCATTGAGATTCGCAGTCGTAAAAAGTAGAAAGCATTTTAGACTGGCCATTTCAGTTAGCACAGGAAGGTACAAATTGCACTGGATCTGCTCAGCCCAGCATGGCTTGCACAGTTTGCCTTTAGGGCTTTATTGGCCTGGGCTGGCCTCCCAGCAAAGAAAGATTGTGGCTACTTTTCGCTSCTGCAGAATATCAAGTGATCTGGAACAAATCTGAGCCCGTATCGTCAGGCTCATAACAGGCTTTTGCCCAGATCCAGGGCTCTGGARCGCCAGGGGAAAGAGAAATGCCTGACAGTGAGGACTAGAGCTGCAGTTGGTCTCCTGGCATCGCCCATTCCCATCAGGTGTTTCTCTTCCTTAGTGACTGCAGTAGAGTTGTGCACAGTCGTCGATTTGTGCTCTCCTGGCAGCATTTCTTCTGAAGGATGCTGACAAAGAGAATGCCACAGCAAAAAAAAAAATAACAGTACTTAGTGCTTTAAACYGACTCTGGCGAGATAACTCTAGAAAGGGAAAGCTAGTATCACTTTGAGTCTCTTCCAGCTGGGGAAATAGAGGTCAAATGGGGTGAAATGACTTGAGATTGCACAAAATCCAGGCAGATCTGGGAAGAGAATTGATGGCCATGTGCTGCACATCGGGCTTGGCTGAGCTGGTGGAGAAACAGTATAGAGGAGCAGGGGGAAAATTGGAAGGTGGAGACAAACTGTGGAGGTGCTGGAATACTCTGACCCGAGTGTACTTTGTTCCCTGACACCAGCTGTATCTTTTACAAGAGCCGCTGGCAGGGCCCAGGCCCCTTAAAATGTGGAGTCACTGTGGGTCATGAGAGATGCATTAATAGTTCTTGGCATCCAGGGAGTATTAAGCATATTGGAGCATTCAGAAAATGTGGGTRTGCAGAGCTGTTCTCTTTGGGTGGTGAATTCTGACCCAAGGGGAGCTGGAGCAGTGCTCTGAGTCTGCACAAGTGGCTTGTGCAGGTGATGGAGCCCTCATATACTCCTGCCTGGCACTGTCTGCCATCAAAGAAAAGGGTCAGCGTGCTCTTTGAAAGTGCTGRTTGCCTAGAAGACCATATGGCCTCTTTGGAACATCCGTCCGTCCCACACGTTATGGATGCAGCGTTCCCTTTGGGAAAAAGGGGATATTCTGGAAGAGCATGAAGAAGAATTGCTATTTTTGTTGTTGTTGTTGTTTCAGCACAAACAGAAGCCCCTTTTTATGAGGAGTGGTGGTTTCTCCTGGTGATTGCCCTCTCTAGTCTGATCCTCATCTTGTTAGTGGTGTTTGCACTGGTCCTGCATGGGCAGAGCAAGAAATACAAGAACTGCGGCGCAGGTAAGACATGGGCTCCGTGCTATGCACACACTCAGGAGCTGCAGGAATTAGGMTTGTCCAGCATTTTAAGCACTGATGATACCCTCGGTGCTGGCATTCAAGTTCTCTAACTCTGAGTGCCAAAATATCCTGCTTTCAAAACACAGTGTCCTCATTCTAGATCCCTAAATATTGCTTTTATCTTGGCTTCCTTTTACAGAATGAAATTCTGGAAGGGTGGTTCATGTGTGTGTGTGTCTGATAACCTCCTTCACTCCAGCAAACATAGCTCTGATGCTAGGAAAGAGACACTTTAATGTGCAGAGCAAGTTAATGGGTCCTTGCTTTACCCCCTTTTAGGAATTAATGCAGTGAAGAACTCTTCCAGGCAGAATTTATTAATTCAGTCTCAAAGAGATCTTTTCTTCCTTTATAATTCGCTCTTAACGAGTGTTAGTAAATCAGATTTTAGTTCACAGGGCGTAAGATGTGTGAATACCATGGTATTTTACTAAGCTAATACTGTTACATATTTGYATGCGTAACACACAGGAAATCTCTCATCTTTTTAGTTTTTCTCTGTTTTGGGGGAAAAGGCATGAAAAGACAGGTCTGACCTGTACTGTCAGATATCAGTGTTCACACTGAGTCTTAATGTAGCATTGAAATTGAAGCTGAGAATAAAGTGCTTGTCTGCTGCAAAGTGGCAATATGCAGCCGGTCTTCTCCCCAAGACACTAGCTGAGCTCACACCTTTGGGATTAGGAAGAAGGAGCATGGGAAGGACGGAAGCTCTTGTTATATTTGATCAAAAGAGAAAAAAACACTTGGCTGTGTTTTACCTCTTCTGGCAGTCCCAAGTCCCTTTTCCTTTTCCTGTGTCATCCTGTGATTTCTTACATCTGTATCTTATCCTCCTGACACCACTGCCATCCTTCTCCCCTTTTCTGCCCACTGAACCTTCCTCTTACTTTCTTTTCTAACTTTTTCTTTTTTTTTTTTCCATTTTCTTCCTTTTCTGCCTTTCCTACTTTTTGCTTCCATTGCCCCAGTTACCACGAATGGGTTTCATGGCACCTAGTTTAGGGCGTCCTCAATGACCGTCTGAACTAGTCACCTGTGTTCTATCTATAGTCAAAACACAGAAATAAGCATCTCCAGGGCACAGTTCATCCATGTTATTTTTGATGCTCACCCCAGAGTGGAATGCGTGTGACCCTGACTCTCTTTTGGCTCCTGTCCATTCACACTCTTGCTAAGCTCTTTTCACCCGCTCTGACTGGACTCATTCACCAAAAAGAAAAGTAAAGAGATTTTCGCAAAATGAAGGAGAATTTAGAAGCCTAATGGTTCTTAGAGTTGCATTTGAGGACAAAGAGCCTTTTCTTTTTGAGCTGAGCTATTCATTGACTGTCTCCAGGTAAGACCATCTCCAATATGGAAGAGTCAGTCACCCTGGATAATGGAGGCTTCACTGCTCTGGAGCTCAATAGCAGRCACCTAAACATCAAGAGCACCTTCTCAAAGAAAAATGGAACAAGGTAAGAAGCTGGGGACACCGTGTTCTTGGAAGTGGCTTTTTTATCTGACTTCAGGCCAGTCATTGAAAAGAAAAAGGGGAGAGGCTGTTGTCTGGAGGACCTAGGGAGGACTGGACACCAGTGCCTGAGTCGCTGCCTTCTGGCTTCTAAACATGATGTTCATGTGTTGTGACAGCATCCCGTATTGTCACCCTTGGCTTTTCCCAGGTCTCCTCCTCGGCCAAGCCCCGGGGGGCTGCACTATTCTGATGAGGATATCTGCAACAAGTACAACGGAGCTGTGCTGAGCGAGGGCTTAGGCCTCGCTGAGAAGCCCTTGGAAGTCTCGGAGTCAGAGGTGGGTGTTCTCCTTTGCCCTGGACAGTGCCAAGGCCATGCTCAGGCACTGAAAGCACTCGTTCCCTGACAGGACCCAAGAAGGTCTCTGAAATCCCACTCCCAGTCCCACTCTTTATTCCTTCTCCTTATTTGTCCGAGTGCTTTAAAATGTTTGTGTCTCCTGGCTGTTCCCATCATATGCTCTGTCCTAATATCAAAACACCACAAGAAAGAATGACGAGCAGGGCCCAGCCAGACTAGACCTGTCCTTGGTGAATATTGCCCAGTTTTTCCAGTGCTGTGTAAAAAGGAAAGCGGAGCCAGGCAGTGTCTGCACATCCCTCGGGAATGTAGCTGCACGTCCCGCTGATCCCGTGAGCTGCTGCATGAGAGCTGATCCTGTGATGCCTGGGGGCTGCAAGCTGGAACGCTTTGGGAACAAGGTGTATGTGCTGATAAATAACCATCAACCACTGCCCCTCGGCTGAGGCTGAAGGGGAGGTACACGTTGGATTGTTGCACTGGGCAAAGTGTGGTTTGGAGTTCTCACGGTGCATATTTAGACAGAGCAAGTATGAAGATGCAGCAGAGTGATCTTTACTGCTGCCTCTGTTACAGAGGGTGTAACTGGAGAGGAACAGCCCATGAGGATCGCATAGCAGGTGCTGTGAGAGCCCATCATTTGGGTTTCCTGCCCCCATCCACAGAGCTAGTCATACACACCAGGAGCCCTCTGCTCGCTTTGCCTTTAGACTCTCCACGGAAGGCTGGTGTGTGCCAGCACTGTCCATCTGGCAGCGCTCTCTATGGTGTCTCACCCTGCTTTGAGAAGATATGAAGGGCTCCTGGTCTGTAGGAGCTCGGCAGTGGCCACGGGTTAAAAGCCAGACTCTGAGCACCGTGCAGAAAGGTAACCCTGTCCCTAGAACGGCGTGTTACCARCCGAGATGCTGATGAATCCGAGCTGACAGCACAAGAAGCGAGCAGTGGGCCAAACTACTCCGAACCTGACCCTTCCAGCAAGCATAAATCGAGAGCAGCAAGCAGTGCAAGAGGATGACAGTTCTCATCTGTGGCGCCTCTGCACCTGCAGCTACAGCCGCTCTCCCTGGCCACCTAGCTCTCACCTCCCGCTAATTCCCAGGGACAGCCCGCCGCGGCGCGCTGCCCTGTGGCCGACCCGTCACGCGGGCAGCGTGCCGTGGCGTAGCTCGAGCTGCTCCCCGTGCCATGGGCGAGCGTTACCTCCCGATTAGACCCGCAGTGCTCCAGTCATGTCGCTGCAACGGCGCGGAATTAAACCTGTCATTAGAACAGTGTGCTGGCCGTGATGGGGAATTTAGCTCGGGCACCTTTTGACATCAATTTCAGTGCCCCGTGTGGTTTCTCCTGATAATGCACTCGCAGAGTGTCATTACTGTCTTCTATATGCACTGTTGGTACAACATAGAGGAGGGTGATTTCCATTTTTTCTTTTCCCAGGCTATTATTAATATTACTTATTTACTGTGTGTTGCAGTAGAGCCTGAAGGTCTCAATCAAGACTCGAGTGGTTTTTGTGAATCTGTCTCTGTGTGTCCATGTGAATGTGTGAACAAAATGGGCCCCCTGCTTTTCCTTGGGGCTTAGATATGTAGTCCTTCTGTATAACGTCTTTGATGCTTGCTTTTTTTTGCGGGGAGTGCTTTTAGGCATGAAATGTTAATAGGCTCCCAGTAGAGGTAGCAGTAGGAGACGTTGCCTTTTGATCAGCCTGGAGATGCTGCCTGTGTTGGTGGTGCAGACAGGAGGKGAGGGTGGAAAGGGGCAGAGGTGGCTGCAGGAGTTTGACCACTCTCGTTTCAAGCGTTCGTGGACCCGTTAATTTGCGTTTTCTGTTCTTTTGGTTTCTGTTCCCAAAAAGTGTCTTAAGGGACATGCTCMCTTTTCCAAAGACTTCAGAATCCCCGTCTCCTATAGCAGTCAGAGATGGTTTCCRTATTATGAAGAATTAAAGGCATCGTCTTTAAGAGCTTTATACAGCTTTGGGGCCTCTGCAGCAAAGGGGTCCTGCTGTTCCTCCCGATACATCATCGCATGCGTCTGAAATTCCACTTAATATAACGCACATTAGGGCAGGCAGGGCCAAAGACGGTGCTTTTGCTTTCAGCCCACACGTCACCTTGTTGCTTCTTGGTTGTACTCCTGTAGCCTCAGGTGGCAAGATTTTATTTGGAGAAGATGGAAGTTCAGTCTGCAGGTCTCRTGGGGCTGCCGAACACGAAGCAGACTAAGAAATTCCCAACTCACCGACCACCGAGARCGATGCTGCCTCTGGGCTCCCTACGTAAAAGAGACAAGGGGAAGATCTAGCAGACCAAACACTACTGTGGCATTCATAAATCAAGTTGTTAACTTAGCCCGTGTCATGAAAACCAAGCGCCAGTCCCSTTAATGAGGTTAAAGTAGTTTAATTGGCAGGTATGGAGCAAGAGAGTGCTAAGAGTGTAATTTCCAAATGATTAATAATAATAATAGGCTTTCAGATAATGAGTCAAGTGGACTAYGCTCTGGATGGATGATCTGAAGAAATTCGGGATTCGCCTTGCACGGGAATGTGCTGGTATATCTGTTATGTCACCCAACAGGGAAGAGCAGTTCTGCCAAGGAGGGGGGTTCCACGTTTGCTTGCACGTGGCTTTGCAGGTCCCCAAACAAGATCAGAGCATCACGGGTTGCACACACCGTGGTTGGTGCTGAATGCTGCCGTTGCTCTGCTCTCCTCAGCCCTCTGCAGTTTAGCTGATTTTGGCTTTCTCAGCTCCGTATGAACATATTGCAAGTTTCTGTTTAACAGTTATTATGGAATAATACTTATTTCCAATGAAGTTCTCAGCGATTTTGACAAGCTGGGCACTGCGTGGAAACCAACTGCAGACACATTCAATGAGCAAGGGCTCTGCTGCCCAGGGAAATGTGTTTGCCTGGTCTCCCTTACAGCGTGTTGCCTTTGTGGCAACCAAGAAGAGCTGCTGCCATCTACATTTTTATATGCAATCTCATAAGGTTGCTTCTTGCGCCGTCACTTTTTTTGAAACATTGATAATTGGAAMTATTTTCCAATTTCTTACAATATTGGCCTTTGGACTAAACCAGCCAACTCAGGCTGCCAATTTGTCTCTTAAGAGCCTTTTGTGCATTCTGCGTTATCAATGAAATACTTAGGCTGTCATTTTCTGTATTTGTTGTTTCACAGGCATCCGTGCACCTTTGCTTGACAGCTTTTAATGTCACAGTACATCCAATCCCACTCCAGCCTATGGAAGTTTCCTAGGTAACAAAGCCAGAGTTGCACTAAAGGGCGACGCAGAGCGGAGAAAACCAAAAACAAAGCAAAAAGCCCTGCAGCATTTCTATTTATTCGGCAGTTCAAAAACATTAAAAATAATACATCAAGCCKGAAAAAAAACCCTCTAGTGTGAGCTTGTCTGTATTATCTTGCAAAGCAGGTTGTGGAATGTATTTTATTGCTCCTTGATTTTCATCAAAGAGGAACTTGGGATGGTAAATTGAAGAGTTCCTTGCTGATCAGGGCTGTTATAATAGTGTCTGGTTGGGACCAGARCTGTAGAAGATACTTAGGAAACACACGTGGACAGAATAGTCAAAACAGGGACCATTTTGAAGGAAATACTAAGAAAACACCTCGTATCACCACGAACAGGTAAATTATCCTTTTCAGCATTATTGCTGGCAGTGGTAAGAGGCCAAGGCTAGATGAGGCTTGTGCAGTTATATAAGTTTTTTGGAAATCCCTTCTGAATTTATACCAGATTAGTGGTGTCTCCTGGTCGGGATAACGCAGTAATCAGCAGCCTGGCTGTCAGCAGGTGACATTGCTTGAAATACTCCTTTTGGTCATGGCACATCTAAGTGATGCTGTATTACAGGTGGCAGCAGCCCCTCTCCAAGTGCTCCCAGTGTTTCTCCTCTTTATTTGTTGGCTTCGGGCAATCTAGAAAGGCCTTGGCTTAGCTGCAGAAATGTTGTTAGTCTTGTGGGTATTTTTCACCTAGGGATGAATGGAAATCAAGTAGCAGCAGCAGTGTTATTATGCCTATCAAGTAATGTGGGAGTCTTTGGGAAACTGCTCTTTCATGCTGAGTTCAAAGAATGTCCATCGGTGATTGAAGGAGATGATTTTGCATTTGTGTACTAATTTGTATCAGACAAAGTCAGCCAGGTTACCTGAGGCCTGTAATTTATACGTTCAAAGGGAAGAATGTGATTTTTCCCCAATACAAATGTTCACGCAAACTGTTCCAGTAGAAGGAATGGCGGGGAAAAGTAACTGGGAATGGTGAGTTCTTCCATGAATATAGCTCGAGTCCCCAGTCTATGTGTCCCCAGCTTTGCTAGCCAAGGGCAGAACAACACAAGGGTTGCTTAGTTGCTCATCTTGGGTGGGAGTGGATGGGAACAGTCTCCCATGGCTTAATTCTTCCTCTCAGCTTTTCTTCATAGAACTTATGGCCTTTTTAGTTGTCTTTTTGTTTCCACGTGTCTGTGCAGCCATCAAGAAGACCAGCAAGGGGCCAGCAGAAACAAATCTCCTTTTCTCCCATGCTTGTGACCCCTCGGCTTGGCTCATGATCCACCTCATCGGCCAGTGGCTCATTTCTTTGGGCTCAGGAGGCCGAGCATGTCCAAGGCTGTTGGCCTGATGGTGTCCTGGGCATGGAGTCGGAAGGCAAGGGCATGGCCTGGTGTCCCAGGAGGTGCTTGGTTTTTTAAGATGAACTATGGAGCCGCAGTGACGTTTGGAGATGCAGGTAACTGCAAAATGCTCCTTGGCTGATAGGAAGAGAGGAAACCAGGGCCTGGAGATCCATGTTTGCTGTCTGTAGGAAGACTTGGCTCTGGAAGGAGGACACCAGCCTGTGGGCGCCGCTGTTCCTCTTCCCTATCATACAGCCACATCTGCAGTCACCAGAGGCACTTCTGCTCCATCCTCTTACCAAACAGCTAAGGCAGCACTGGCAGGATGTTCCTCGTGGAGGTGCCAGAACTCTGGACCTGTTCTCTGCACCACTGCCTGTGAAACAGGCTAAATCTGAGGATATTCCAGGCATGCTACAGAAACCCACCTCTTCAGGAGGACTCGTGGAGGGAGCTGGGTGTTGCCTTCCCAAAACTGGCAGCAAGCGCAAAGGGGCCTTTCCCAGCTGAGAGATCTGCTGAGATCCAGCTGGAATAATTATTAAATGCTGGTAGGGTTTTGTTGTAATATTAATTATGTGTCAAAGCACCTGGCGCTTTGCATTCTTGAAAGAATAAATAAATAATAAAATAATGCATAATTCTGATAGAGCCAAAGCGTGGTTAACAAGGGAAGGGAAATTTTGCAGAACTATAAAGCGCTGCTGTGCTCAGACTTTCAGATGACTCTGGATAAAATGTCTCAGCCCTGTCCATCACTGTCAGTGCTGGAAAACGGGCAGCGAGTGGTGTCGAAGCAGGTATCTCAGCAGAGGAGCAGGATGATGGATGCGGTGCCCTTTTCAAAGGGAGGTTCACGAGGCATTTGAGGATTATTCTTTGGAGAGCATCGGAAAGGAGCTTTGGAGGAGGAGAGAGCAGTTGTGTGGCAGGCAGGATCAAGGAGCACGCGTGCGTGTGGGGTGGTGTCGTGGATCAGAGCGGTACCAACTTGTGAAACTAATTGCAGCGGCTAACAGTTAGAGGCTTCAGTTACCCGTCTCTCTATTTCATGTTGTAGACTTTTGCAGCTTTGATTTTTAATTGCCTTTAGCATTGGCTCTGCAGATTATCAAGAGAGGGGGGGAAAAAAGGAAAGAGGGGAAAAAAAAAAAGTTTTTGCATGCTGAAACTGGAGGTCCTGAGAGGAAACATGAGATAAGGGAGTTATTCAGTAAATGTCTSTATGCTGAATAACGCTGTGGCTGTTACTGGTGGCAGCAGGGGCTGCGTTTGGATGCCCGGGCCAAGGCTTTGCTGTGGTCTCTGTATTCAGAAGAGATCCACAAGCCTCCTGCGACTCCGCCAGCTGTGGCACAACAGCAGTRCTTGAGCGGGGCCAGATGCACCAAGCCCATYGGGTTGCGTATGAGTAGAGCTCCTSAGCCCCCTCTCTTGATGTAAGGTTTTTACTGSCCAACATAAATGTTTTAAGGGGCAATATCCTTTCTGAATACAAGATAGGGCCTGAGCTGTCTCAGGAAAGCAACTTCTCTGGTCTGGAAATGCTGCTTTTGTTCTCTTGTCTTCTGCTGCTGGTTGTGTGTGTCGTTATACCATAAATGATAAGATGGGATACACAAAATAGAGTGTGGGAGCTGAAATAAACCATAATTTTGTTGAATTCCCTTTCTGTGATGTCAAAAACATTCAATTTTGGTGGGGCTCGGAAGTCAAACTCGCTGACTACTGTGCAGGTGCCCTGATCCGACCATCGTAATCACCAGCAGGTCTGGCTAAGTGCTGCACGTTTGCATGGAAGATACTTCTTTGCCTTCTTTGCCTCAGAAGAACAGAGATTCTCAATAATTTTCTTTGATCAACGTTTGCCAACATTTCACCTGTCTGAAATTGTAATTGGAAGCTTTCTGGTGGTGTGATTGAAAGCTGCTAATTTCCCTGTGATGTCTCTACACTCCCCTGCATCTTCTGCTCGAAACAGGAGCTTTTAACTCTTGCAGCAGTGCTCTGCCGTGAATCAGCACAGGTTCCGTGCATCCCATATTGCTAGAGTTCAAGGGATTTTCCAGCAGATCCGTGCTAAATCAGAGCACAGCGGTTTTCTCCAGTGCAGTGCATATTCCAGTCGGATTGCAGACCATCCTACTCTAAAATTGCAGCTTTTGCCAGCTGCCGATGTTCAATTTGCCTCTAATTTCTTGCAGAGCGGAGCAAGCTAAATCACAGCTGCTAATGGTTGGCTTTTTTTTATATTTTCCCCTCTGCTGCTGCAGGCCACTGACTCGGATTACGAAGACGAGCTGCCCAAACACTCCTTCGTGAACCACTACATGAGCGACCCCACGTACTACAACTCGTGGAAGCGCCAGCAGAAAGGGGTGAAGCCCCCAGCGTCCTACCGCTACGAGGAGTGCGCGGCGAGCGAGGCAGAGCCCTATTTCCAGACTGTCATCACGACGCAGAGCTCAGGAGGGGTGTACACCCCGACGGGACAGCCCGCGCCCGGCTCCCGGACTCCAGTGACAGGGTTCTCGTCCTTCGTGTGAYGCCGGCGCGGGGGCACCCGGCGCCGTGACCGGGTGCGCGTGGCCGGTGCGCTGAACTGTGTGGGTAACTTCTCTATCAGGGTAGAATGGATGGGAACACGAAACGAGGCTGGTTTTTTCTTTTCTCTTTTTGTCCCCGAAGACAATCAACTCTAAGGATGTGGAGCTGAACTAGCTGAACCTTTGTTTWAAAAAAAAAAAAAAAGAGGAAAAAAAGGTCTGAAAAGTGACAGTTTTAACCACTTGTGAATAGTAGGGGTTTTTTAACCGCTTTTTTGTAACACTGCTTCAGGAAGCAGCTCCCATGTCCCTTTCTYTCCTTTTGCTTTCTCTCCCCGTCTCCTAGCCCCCGTCCCCAAACAAGGAGGTAAATTCCCCAGATGCAATGAGTGACTTTGTGATGTGATCAGAAGAGAAAACACATAAGACCTCCCAGGCTCCCCTTCCTTTCCTTTCCTTTCCTTTTATATATATTTTTTTATTCTCCCTGTCATCAAGGTCAAGTAGGAAAAYACAGAGAAAGGGCAAATTTCTACATGAAAAGCAGGCGCCTCCTCTCTCCACTTCTCGTTGCCGTACCCCTCGTTAGGAGCACYGGCTGATTAACGTAGGCTCAGATGTGTCACTCTCTGCTCATCCTGGTGGTTTTGTACTGAATTGCTGACCTGCTTTTCATTCTTGTTCCAAATGGGGCCTGCTGCATTCTTCAAATTTTCCAATTTTAGGGCTTTTAGGAGAGGAGATGGCTCTAGGCAGCAGTGGGTGAAGCAAGTGGGAAGAATTCRGATGCAGGGTCAGTTTATTTTTATAGACTCCTTCGTGGGCTTCATATGCCATTTAAACTGTGCTCTTTTTTTTTTTTAATTCAAAGGACATAACGCAGCAGGCCAGAGGCAAGTTTCAATTAAGACTGCGAGCTCGATAGGCCACTAATTGATCATTTTTTTGATCATCAAAGTTCTCCTGCCCTGTCAGAAGAAGTTGAGCATCGTTGCGTGCCCGGACTCTGCAGCACTGCTTACTGCTCTGTGAAAGCGTGCGTGCTAGCTGGGGGCGTGGGTGGGATTTTACTCTTTTTAGTGCAAAGACACGTCACGCAGATTGGGCGAGTTCTGGTGTCCACAGGTGCCTTTTATTGATTCTACACCTTTGTATCCGAGAAAAGCAGCAGTGTCTCCAAATAAAGCTAGTATTTTTAAGCATTAGGGTCCTAGATTATCTTGGGCACGTTTAGACGGGCTGCTTTGTGCACTTCCAGCTATAGTCTTTTGGAAGAAGAGAGGGGATTTTTGGTTTGTTTTCCATCCTTTTGTACGGCTCCCTTTTTCCTTTCTTCTTTCCCCTTGCAGAACTGCAGCCGGGTTCATCCTTTCCCTGAGCCCGTTGTGTTTAGCAGCAAGYTGCTTTGCTCACATTGAAGCTGTTGGGTGCTTAGGAGTGGCCTGGTGGCACCTAAGCAGTGAGGTCCCAGGGCGAGCTGAGCGTCAGTGGCACCTTTCAGTGCACTTGTGACAAGGCAAACGAACTCCGAACTGCTTCCATTCCTTGGCACTGCCTCTGAGCACTGCTGCTCTTGGTGCATACTGATTCTGGATAGCTTTGGCACTGCRTTGATGTTCCTCTCCAAAGGCTCCAGAAAGAAGAAGAAAACAAAATTCAAAACCAAAAACTCCAGTGTTTGTGTGTTCAAGTGCTTTGGAATACKGGATAATGGTCCACAGCTCACTAGATGGCGAGTGACGTGCAAAAACGTGAGGTTTTTGTGCCAAACCCCTGTGAACCGTCCCCTTTTCTGCACCTGGATAGGATGTGCGTGGGATGGAGAAGGGGCTCCAAAGAGGATGAAACGTGCGTACTGTGAAGAGGAACAKAAACAAAAACCACTGCCTTCTGTGCACTTTGACTGTTCTCTTAAGCCATATGGACTTTGCTTTAATTACTGAACTGACAAAAAAATGATTCCCAGTCTATCATTTGAGTTTTGTTTTGTTTCTTAGCCAAAAATTATCCGTGTGACTTTCTGACTCRTTTCCTGGTTGTTTCCTGCCTCAGATTACCTATTTTAGACACCCTGTTCCCTGTTTGTGTGACACAGCAGCCCAGTTGCTGTTGGAGGTTTAATGGTGCTTGTCCAACGGCTGAGAGAGGTAGAGCGATGGGAAGAGGCTTCCCAGGAGCGCTGAGGGASTTAGTGAACCGGGATAGAGGAAGGTAGATCCCAGCACTGCAGAGCTTGCTCCAAAGGCAGGCGCAGCTCCGCGTCTCCTGCACGCCTCTGGCTTGCTGTAAGGTGGGCTTGCTCCCTTCCACGCTGAGCCAAGAAGCAAAGAAAGCACCTAGAGGGAAGAGTGGACTTCATGGTGCTGCTCCACTGGAGAAAACCCCAGGGATCAGCAAGATCTGACCTATTCTTTCCATTCTCTCTCAGACCAACTGCAGCCAAATCCCTCAAGCTTAACCAGGGCCAATTGGATTGACTCTACAGCCCTTTTATTCGGGTGCCTCCAGAGCAAAACATGGGGTGTGATTCTTTTAGGACCTGTTGATCTGACCACGGGCATTTCTGTTCCCTTCCAGTTCACACCAACGCTCCCTCTGAGGTTTTGCTTCTKTTAGGGGCTGGCATTTCTTACATGCAGGTTAACGTCATTTAAGCATTTGCAGAGCGTGGAAGCGCCCTGCTACCCGCTGAGATAAGAGTAGGATGCGTGTTCTCCTGCCCACCACGCCGTCTAGCTRTGTGCATGATGCCTGTGCCTTGTTGTCAGCATGCTGTACTTGTAAATATGGTTAATAGGTAGGTTTTATTTACCTCACATATCAGGTAAATTGTTCTGTCGGGAAGGAAGCAGCCATCAGGTAGCAAGAAAACTGTCTCCTGGAGCTGGAGAGTCTCAGCCTTGAAACGTGACTTTTAAACATGGGCTGTCACCTTAAAATAACTTTACCCATCAAACTCGCTTCTGTTCCGTCCTGCTCTTCAGGAGAGTCTTGAAAAGTGAAAGCTGATATTTAACACTTCTGCTTATAATATTTAATTTTTATTTATTTATTTACTTTCCCCTGTTTCTCAAGTCTCTTGGTGGCTCTTTATGAAAAAGTAAGAATAGTCTCATGGAAGAGAGACATTTCAGGGAGCAGTTTAATGAGAGCTCGTTTTTCTTGCAAAGGCCTTGGAAATAGCCRGTTTCCTGCGGGAAAAGGGTGTTCCCATCTTCCTACCCCTCCCAGGGTCCCCCTACACTGTCAGGGATGCTCCCAGCGAGTCCCAAACTCTATAATAAATCCTGCTCTGGTGCCAAAGTGCTACTGAGTAAACAAGCCCTCCGAGGCCCCTTGTTCAAGTCCATTTTCAAGGGGACGTTACGTTCCCCCCAAAATCCATTTCCCACATGGACCTTTGCCGTTTGGGTGCGAGTGGCAGTGGTGGGAAGGGACAGGAGAGGGCACTGTTTTATTTTCATCAGTGACAGGCTCTTCTTCCCCCAGCCTGGGAATTACCGGTTGGAAAAGCCTCTTTGGGGAGGCAGGGAGAGAGCTGGTCAGGAGAGAGCAGAGGGTTTCAGCAACATTTACTAAAGGAATCACACATCCTGCTTCGGGAAGCCCTCTCGGCATTGCGGGAGAGAAGGAAAAACGAAGGTATTTGGAAGGTATTTTAGCCAAAAGAACTTTTTTCTTCCTCACGTTGAGTCTTAAAGCCAGTGATGCTTTGCAGATGGGCCCTGACCTCATTTTATTTGCTTACACCCAGGTCTCAGCCAGAARCTGCCGGAGCGGTTGTTTAGAATAAGCATCTGAGTCTGTCCTGATGCAGGAATACATTTATTATTCTTGTCATTTCTTCCCTCAAGAAATCCATTGGGTCATCTAAAGATTATCCAATTTGTTCACCAGAAGAGGAGGCGAAATAGCTGTTTATGCATAGATGGCCCTGTTGTCTTGTCCCACTTGCTGTTTCCAGGCTGAGATTTGTTTCAGACAATCCCTTTCACTAAAGGAATTTGTCAAGAAACTTGGAAGGAGCAAAAAGCAGGAACTTTGGGTGGGTCAGTGGGAATCAGCATTCCCAGCAACTTGAGACCTGTAGAGAGAATATGATCCCGAATCCTCCTCTTTATAGGTAATTCCTTTATCGATAATAGCCCAAGGATCTTGCTGTGACAGATGGCATCTGGAGGGGCAAAGCCATCGTGGGGCAGTTGCTAGCCAGGCACTCTGCATTGTAAGCAGYCCCATTGAAACTTGAATTCCTGTGAGTTTGAGCATATTTTCTGGGTTGTTTTTAGAGATTTTCCCGCAGCGCGTGGAGCCCCTGCAGCTCCGGGGTGGGACTAGAGGTCTCGTGGGGAGAGGCCATCGTCACGCTCACCAAAGCCCCATGCATGGGGATGTGGTTGTACAGCACCCCCCAAAGCTCCTCCCTGCAGAAAACCACCCGTAAATCAGGATCACAGTAAGACTGAAGATACCGAGCTGGGCATGGAGCCTTAAGCAGCTTCGTTGCTCCAGTCTCTAGGAGTTCTCTGTGTTTCTCTATTGCTTTTCTCACCCGCGTCTCTACCCCGCCAGCTCCCCCTGAGGTTTTCTTGCACCTTGTCCAGTTGTGAAGTTGCCACGGCCGGTAGTGGAGAGGCAGCACGGACGAGCACTCGCATGGCACGGGCACAGGCAGGGCGCGAGGGCCCCACCAGCCCCGCGGGCTGCGGCTCGGCCTCTCGCTCACGAGTTTTACCCTCTTTTCCCTCCTCCCGAGGCTGACGCGCGCGCSTTTTCACCGGCTTCGGAGCCACGAGGTCTAGCAGGAAACGTGGGCTGGCAGCAAACGCGTCGCTCGGAGGCTGCTTGATCACCGCGTGCTTCCGTGGGGCGTAAATCCTTGGAAGCGGAGGCGGCGCCAGGGTGTCCCAGGGACGGCTGCTCCCCCGGAGCGATGGGGCTTTGCAAGCAGGAGAGCTGCAGGTGGTTTGCAGCCGCTCTTCGGGTGGAGTCCCTCATCTTCCTCGGTGCYCGTGGGTCGAGGGGCAGGACACCCTCACCCAGCTGCGTCGCAGAGTTAAACCCTTGGGTGCGTTCTGGTGCTCCGGGCGTCGCTTTCGCTTCAAGCGTCTCCTTGGGGGGTCTGACCTGGTTTTTTGTTCCACGCCTCTTGTTRGCCTCAACCTTCACCACTCCACTCTTTTATATGAGAAAGTTACGTCTTCTTTTGCAAACTTGCTTCTGATTAAAAGAACCCTTTTTAAATGCGTGTGTCYTTGGTACCTTTATTGGTGGAGGGGGGACACACACATATATTGGAGCCTCTTCTGTTATTTTTGGCTTGGGGAAGTTTCTCGGTGCCTTGCCAGTCTGCTTACGATTTAACAGCTCAGGACGGTGAAGATGTAACGGGCTGAAACTCCAAGCTGTTAGTTCTGGACTGTAAAATCTTATAATCCCCTGCTGCTTTTCTGCTAAAACGACACTCTCCGATAACACCCCCCTCAGCCTTACATTTTTGGTGCTTTCTGCTGATAAACTCTCACCTRCTTATTAATACAGAAGAGTTAAAAYWCACCCRGGGCCGGGTAGCCCCCCAGGGCCACCTTTTGGGGTGTCTTTGYCCCTTTGCAGGTCCTACCCAACGTGGCTGTGGCCRCGGATGGGTCCCTGCGGTGGCAGATCCCAGCGCGGCGGCACCCGAGCGTGGATTTACCCCAGGGAGGCGGTCGCTGCTTCGCGTGGGCTCGGGAGCCGGCCCGGAGGAGGAAGCAGAGCAGACTCGGATCGGAGCCGGCTCCGCTGGGAGGAACCGGGGTGAAAAATCAATGTTTTCCAAGCGGCGGAGAGCCGCTAAGGAGAGAACTCCTATTTTCCTGCTCCTGAAAGGGGTGTTATAAATAATGCAGCGCTGTATAAACACAGGCAGCCCTCTGCGGCTGGTCGCTTGTCATAACCCAGAGGTACCAACGTGCCCRTTTGGAAGATGAAAACCCTCATGCTGTGGGACAGGGAAGCAGAGCGTCGTGCTGCAAAATCACCAGCGACCACAGAAGGGCCTTCGTGGGGCCCTTGGGCTCCACGGTGCTCACRCTCCTGCTTCCCGGCCTTGCTCTTCCCAACGCCTCCGCTCCGCGGGCGTTGTTGGGAGTGGATGGGAAATCTGCCGTGGCTTTCGTAGCCTAAACAGTGCTGCAGAAAGCAGCTTGGCCTCCTGCCCTGCCCTGAGTAGATCAAATAGGGCTTTCATTGCTGACCCTTTTCCTGCTATTTTTCTCATTTGCTTCCTCCCCTTCCCCTTGCTTTTTTATTCTGGCATTGTTTACTTTCCTTTATTGTCATTTTTTAAGCCTGCTTCTTGGTTTTTGMAWATATATATATATATAATGTATATGTATTTTTCCCTTCTCCTCTGGCCTTCCTGATTGTTTTCATTTCAAAACCTCAGAGCCCCCAAAACTGAAGCGCTCTGAATGTGTACCCGTGTTCACTCCCTTGCACCCCAAGGAAGGAGCCCCTTTCCTTTTGCCTGGTTTGGATAACACGGACTCGGGTGAGTCTGGTGTGTGCAAAGTCGCTTCGGAAAGCTTTAAAAAGAGGCCAGTTTCAGAGCTGCCCTGCTGAAACCAATGGTTATCTGCACAGCTGGCGGAGCTGCTCCTTTCTACGAAGAAATAATAAACCTGCGGGTGATGAGCRGGTGGGTGGAGAAGACGTGTTGGATGGGAAGCAAGCAGTGCGCCAGCCCCGCTGGCACGGAAAGGGCTTCCCTGGCGTTGTGCAAGACAGTAGGATGGATCCCGGTGGAGGAAGGACGTGATCTGCCTCGTCCTCGTCCCTTGATAATCCGATATCGCCCAAGYGCTTGCAGAAGGAGCGCATAAGGGGGGCAGGCGGTCGTGGAAAGCGGCGCAGGGGCCCCGTGCCGGGAGTGCTGAAACGCCTGGTGAACACGAGGTGGCCCCTGCACAAGCCGCTCGGGTTGGGGACATCAGCGGCTCCTTCTGCAGGGGGGATATGAGGGCATTGGGTGGCACTGCCCATGGGGCCCAAGTGTCCCCAGCTGCAAGGAAACCCAAGGAAACAGGCTGGGATTGCAGGACCGAGCAGAATGGGCTATTTTGGGGCCTCTGGGAATTGTCTCTGTTTTCCAGCGCTGTCATTCCCACCTCCCAGGGGAATAGAACTGACCTCATTAGAGTGCAATTCCCCCAGTACTAGATGCAACTCGTAACTACAAGCATCTTTTTCTTAATCCTGGGTTCTTTTCTTGTGCACATACAGATGTGCAAAGCCCCGGAGGTGGAGGCTCGGGGAGACACGTGGCAATTAAGTGTACTCAGAGAGACTGAACTGTGGAAAATCRGGGAGGGAAGTGGGGCAGTTTTCCACACTGATTTATGAGACAGCGACTTGGTCTGCGGCAGACCCTCACCCTGGGAATGCTAAAGCTTTATGTGGCATAACCTGGTATAAATGGGAATAACCTACCAACCACCATGGAAGGGACACGGAAGGAGAACTCGGAGTCTCGGGCCTCCATCCGGCTCCTACCTTCCAGGCAGGTGGATGAGGACTCGCTCTCTCATCCAGGCAGCTGTTTCAACACCACACGACACCGGAGAGGTAAGAGATAGGGGTGTTTCCAAAGCAGGTAAGGCTGAATGCAACCAGCCAAATGGTTGCTATAGAAAATGTACACAAGAATATATGGAAAGTATGCATGCATAGAAAATAATATAGAAAAAATATATAGAAAATGTGGGGCAGAGTGAGAAGCCTCCAGGCAAACCTGCTGGGTTTGTCAGATGGGAATCGGCCSGGACACGCTGGCATGGCTGGTGTCCTGAAGACACCAATGACACTGAAAGAGCCTCGAGCCCAACAGCGGCGGCCCAAGATCCTGGGCACGATGTGCTCCATGGGCAGGACAGCGAGGCAGGAGCCCCGTGGGGCTCCCGCGGGACCCAACGGGAGAGCCGGGCTCTTCCCAATGGCAGCCGGCCCCCGCGGGGCGCCGAGGCCGGCTGAGCAGAGGAGCTGCCTCCAGAACACGCTGTGCTTTTAACACGTGTCGTCACGAGATGCTCCGTTGGGAGACGAGGATTCCTTTGGAAACGTCAGCCCCGTCGTGTAGGTGGTACCTGTGTCCGTGGTGGGTGAGAAGACAGACAGGCAAGGAAAAGACTGACCTCTTCAGAGCTGGTGTCTTTAAGGCCATCTCGTGATTTTTCCTCCTTCTGGCTTCACTCATGATTTTGAGGCTCTTTGGCAGAAACCAAGGTCACTGCAAAACGCCCCTCACSTTCAGCTGGCTTTGGGGAGAGCGTTGGCTGCTTCGTTAGGTGAGTCTGAGCCTGAAAACAGAGAGATGTGTTATTCAGTAGTAAAAGATACACCTGAGCTGTGCAAAGGACAGACTGTCCTTGGAGGAGTCGGTGTTTGACAGCAGGGCGAGTGCACCGAGAGGACGCACAGAACTGGCACTTCTGTGCGCTTTGTCATGGATTTGATGATGTAACTCTTGCTGTGGCTTATAATTTTCAATTCCTGCTAGGAAGATCACAGGGCAGGTGTAAGGGAGATGGGCTTCAGCTGCTGGTGCTTCGGGAGCAGTCCCARCGTGGCTGGATTAGAGGAGCAACACGTTGCTTTGCTCCGCAGAGCGCCCCGAGCACCCGGAGCGATGCAGTGCTCGGCTCCGACGGCGGTGGGAAGGGAGCCAGAGGTTGGTGCCTGGCGTGGGGTCATTCCCTGCTTCTCCTCATGGAAGCAGCGCATCCSTCGCTCTCCCGTTCAATCATTTCCAAAGGCTGCTCTGAGAGCCAGAAAGATCCCGAAGAAACAACTCAAGTTCCCATTTGTGGGACTGGAGAGACAGCAGAAGGAATTCTTAAGGATGGGGCAATCAGTAAATCAAAGCTTGTTTTTTTTTTTTTTTAAGAAACCCGACTTTTTGTTGTGTCCTTCAGAAGACTCTTGTGTTACAGAAGGGTTTATTTCCCACGGCGTGGGGAGGAAAGGGGAACTCATGTGTCTGCAATACGGATGTTTCACAACGCGGCTGTTCGGGGCAGCGTCTGAGCGGTGGTTGGGGCACGAGTGTCTTGGGGGTTTCCTCTGTGGCCCTCTGTGCCCTGCAGGACCTCCCAGCACTTCTCCCGGCTCGGGCTGGTCCTCGTCATCCAGATGGCACCAGAACTGCCTCTTCTCGGGGCAGGRCTACCCAGTTGAGCGATTCCCAGGCCTTGGTCCCTCCTTTTGCTTTTGAAAGCAGAAGGATGTTTTTCCTTTCCCGGCCACGCTCCTCTGGGGTCCTGCACGAGTTTTAAACAGCAGCGGTTYGCTCATCGTCTCCCTCATTGCTCAGACGCGTTTCATCCTCTTCCTGTGCTGGCTCCATTTTCACAGCGATGACAATACTCGTGATTACGGCCAGTCACGGTTCGCTGTGCTTAACCATGAAGTCCCACGTATTATTTTCTGCAGGGCAACGTTTGTTGCTATCTTGTCTTTTCTTGCCCTGGCAAGCTGTAGCTGTTACCCTCTTGGGATGGGGTAACTTGGATGCATCAGCTAACAAAGCACATGGTGGATGAAAACCAGGCCCCTGCCCCGGGTCCCCCCGCTGCAAGGCTCTTCCCCAAGAGGCAGAGAAGGGACCCAGGCATTTCCTACCAACCAGGTTGTTATCTGGAGCAGGAGAGAAGAGAAACGCGGGCACAGAGCTGCGATAAGGAGCATCGGAGTCACCTCGGTGCAATCTGCGCCCGGCAGCTCTGCTTTGCAGCCGAGCTTGGCCTTTACCCGTGTGATACCAGCTGCAATTCCCATTCCCACTGCAAGGAGCCCCTTCTCTTAGCATCAAGTGCAAGGTTTTCCCTGGGTGCAGTCTGTCTCCCTCTGCAAAGTCAGTACGTCTTTCAACTTGTAAAATTGCAAACTTCTGAGACACAAGGGCAGGTTTGGGGCTGGCGCCTTGCACTGCGGGCTGCGTCCTCAGCAGCAGCACTGCTAAATCCCGTGCTGTTGCTATTGCCACTGTCACACCGTGCTCAGGGCTGGACTAATCCCTCAGCAGCACGTGGTTCATCTCTGAGCTTAGAGGGCTGCTGGACATCTCCCCATCTCTATTTCYGGCACTTGCCTGTATTTTTTAACTCGCTGCAGCCTGAGAACACAATTCCAGCTGCAATTACCAGAGAYTCAGGGTGCAGGTGACTTCAGTGCTTTGATTTTGTCTTAAAGATACATTACTGATTTCTACAGCAGTTTCCTGGCTTTACATCCGTGCTGGACTCACCACATTGTGGGTGCCAGAAACGCTCAGTCTGGGTCAGCTGSATGTTTTCTTTACTAGGTGTTAAGCAGTTATCAGTAGAGCTGCCTGAACTGAYCAGTGGGATGCTAAATTTCTGATGATAATCAGAGTTGTGCTGCAGATTTTAGCTCCTYGTCTGCGTTTTTATATCCCTTTTTTGCATTAAGTGATGAGGAGATTCCGACTCAGGCTCTTGTCTTTGATTTTGCTCATTATGAGACCACCAGGTCCACCCTCTGCTACATCTCATGCTCACCCTGGTGTGCTGCAGATGGAGCATCTTGACAGGGTGGTGAGCAAAACCCCGCTGTGGATTGAAAGGAGACAAGAAGACAGAGATCACGGTGTGGTTATTCCAAAGGACGTGGTGGTGACCATCCCTGCCCATGCGATGCAGCAGACCCAGGTCCTGGCCCCAGCCAGAGGAGCTCAGGCCTGAGAGGTGAGGACCAGCCTGGGGAAATAGCCCAGGTCTGGGGAGTGGGAATGGCAGCGGAAGCGGGGAATGCATGATTATAACATTTAAATTAGGCATTTATCATTGTCTGACATCTAGTCCCAGCATTACCGTGAGGGGAGTTTTATGATCTACATCCATAAACTGTGCACGGAATTTAATTAACTGTATTGAAGAAAACGACAGCGCGACCAGCTCCCAGCAGCTGTAACACTGAGGGGTTTATGGCCAGATATTAAAACAAGAGCCACTGGGTGACTGGCACAGTGCCATGCAAATCAGCGCTGGAAGGGCAAAGACGTGTAGGAAATAAAAGTTAATTTTTCAGTTCGAGTTATGAAACAGTCCTTGAGTCTCTGTCAGCCCTTGAGGAATGAGGGAATAGCCCAAGACAGACCTGGGAGACCTCCAGACTCAGAGGTGGCCCCGAGGACCAGGTCTGTGCCCTTACACCAGGTGCCCAAGTGCCTCGGTAGCGAACGCTGGGGTTGCAATGTGTTGTGTGAGCTCCTTGGGGCAGAGCAGGCAGAATTCAGGGAAATGCCGCTGAAATCACATCCTCCAGACAGACTCCGTTTGCAGCAATGGTGGTTAYACCTGCTCTGGGCTCACATATACAGTCCTATGTTGGTTTTATATATAAGTCCCTGTGGGCCACACATCTCCAGTTGACTCGATGCCAATAATTGGTGATTTAGTGATACCATCTGGCCCATACCTATGGCCCAAGTGCCTTGTGTTGGTTGCAGAAGAAACCACCCAAACGGGAGCACTCCTGTTTCACTGAGGTTGCTCCAGCAGCTCCAGCCTTACATCACATCCCTATCGGTGCATTTGCAGCCGGACTCTTCAGGGATCACTTATCCCACTGTGAGTAGATCAGAGGGATGTGCTGGGGTCCTGGTAGCAGCAAGATACTTCAGTGCTGACTATTGTGACTGAGGTTTATACTCAGACCTCATGCACTGGGAATAAAAAGCCCTATGCCATGAAAATCAAGTGATCACGGAGATGGAGTATTACTGGAAATGCTCAGTGGCAAATTTCTCTGTGAAGCTGATTGTTCTGCCCTGTTCTTCATGATGAGGAAAGGAACGGCTGGCAYGTCTCAAAAGCAGCCCTTATTTTAGTCACACAGAGCAAGAACATCTTTGTGTTTGCTTAATCCTTTGGTTTAAAGGGAAGACGGGAAGCTGTGGAAATGTGTGTTTTAGGGCTTGAAATCCAGGTCCAGGTTCTGAGCTGAGAACAGGGGTTTAGAGAGGAGTCACTATGAAGCCATTAGCCTATTTCGGGTCTCTCCTGCTCTCCCAGGGAACCCAGAGAGGCCCAGCAAACTCCAAGCAAGGTAAAAGTAGTAACATAAGGGGGGGTCCATTGAGAAAGAAAGAAGGAGCTTAGTTGGATTCACTTAATATGCACAAAAATGCAAAAGCCTTTTGCCTTCCCAGACTCTGCATCATTTCAGATCTGAAAGCTGACATTCTTGAAACAGTAACTCTTCATTTATTTATTGATTTATTGATTTATTGATTTATTGATTTATTGATTTATTGATTTATTTACTATGGGTAGGTTCAGTAAAGAGCATAAAGAGTCTATTTACCCCTACACCCACCTGCCATTTGGGGCTGCTCCCCGGAACTGCGTAGGAATGTGGTTTGCTCTCCTCATCCTCAAGGTGTTTGTGGCTGTCCCGATGCAAAACTTCTCTTTCAGACCCTGCAAAGATGCCCCGGTGAGAATACGGACGTGCTGTTCTTCAGGATCTGCACTTTAGTCCCACCGAGGTGGTCCCGTGTGCTCTGTTTCGCCTACATCTCGGGATAAATAGGGAAGTGTCTCACACGCATGTTAGATCCATCTCTTCCCTGGGGAATTTGGAGACTGACAGCTTCAGGAATACTGAACTTTAGCTCAGCTTGGGTTTTACTACCTCACACAGAGATCAGGGAGGAAGATTTTGCTCTGAATTAGAGAGGCACATGGGCATGGCTGCATTGAAATGCCTAAGTTGTTTTAAATGGTTCAATACCAGTTGCTGATATAGTTTTTCAAGTCTCTACAGAGGCGAATTTAATGGTGGCGGACGATACCAGAGGGCAATCCCTGGCATGCTCTGGCTTCGATGCCCCTAAGTCACAGGGTGTTCTCTTCCCTGTGGTCCCCAGCCAGGCTGCCTTGACCTGGCTTAGGAGGACCCCATTCCAGAGGGGAGGAAGTTAATACCCCGAAGCTGTGTTTCATAACACAGCCAYGGCTCTTAGCTATGAGAGCTCCTGAGGCAGCAAAGGTCCTCTCTCCTGGGCTAAGAACAGTCTAAAAGGGAACAGTCTCTGAGCTRGATTAGAATTAGTGGCCCCCTCTCCCCTTTGAGGCTATGCAAGGTGCAGGAGGCAAACCAGGGAAGTGTCTCCTTCCCTCCATCCCTCCCTCYTTCCCGCCAGTTTTGCCTGGGATCCTTGTGAACGCTGCAAGTAGATCCTGATGGAGCAGGGCCTGACTTGCAGGGCCTGCAAGTACTGGGAGAGGGGGCTGTTTGACATAGAGTAAATGTGATGGCTGTTGGAAATTATAAGTCAAGCAATCCCTCCTGCAAATCACAGCAATTCCCTGCGACTCAGAGGCAGGTAACGCTGCAAAAGGTGTAACTTGGGGATGGGCACTCGGTTTCTAGCCCCAATCTAGCGTTCTGCACCAATTGCCACAAAAAGCTGTCCCGTTAATGTATTTCATTCTTGAGGCATGCTTGGGAAATCAGAACGGAGCGGGCAGCAGGAAAATTCAAAGGACATTTGTTGTGTGAGACAGGAAAATATGCACAGAATTATTACTTGGCACCAGCTCTCTGCTGGAATCCCTGCAGATTCAGATTGCAACTCAACTTGTAACCTGGAGGTGAAAGACTGTAATAGTCCATTAACAATGCAGTGACCTATCCACTCTCCCCCAAGTCTAATGACATTTTTCTAGTCCTCTGCAATCCATAAAATTGATTCTTTTTATAACTGCCTTTAATTAAAGGGAGACAAGTTAAATATGTATTGTATTATTGGTGCCCATARGTTTATGGGGCTCTTTTAGCCTTTTTTCCCGTCTTCAAAAGAAATCATGTATAGCAGATTAGAGCAGGGGGGTAAAAAGATCACCTCAGAAAATCTCTTTGGCCTCTGTATATGGAAGTTTTCTCTTGCTCTTTCACTGATGGCACATTGGGCTCAGAGCCACATTGCTTAAATTTCCTGATTCAAAGTTTATTGGGATATGGGGCTTTTAATGCAGCTCATCGGGGTGGGGATGTATTGTCATTGTCCTGATGAGGGGAAGGAGACCAAGATGAGCAGCACTTGATCAGTGGAAAGAAGCTGCTAAAACAGCTCTTCCCTGCCCTGCAACATGACTCCTTCCATCACTAGTTTTCAATGTTTCTTTTATTGGGGCTTCCAGACCAGTCCTAAGGGACTCTGGCACTTTCCTGTGTGTGGACCTTTCCCTTGGGTATTAATTCTGAACAGCTCTCAATTTCTCTCCTCACAGAGAGCTTATTGCTCCTCCAGCTCCCACTATGGTCTAGTTCCCTTAGTGCTGATGCATTTCAACACTAAACACAGCGGTTCTGCCTGCCACCTCCTTAGCTTCTGGTCCACGAATGGATGCTGGATGTTTTTCCCTCCACATCCAGCTTTTCCCTCCTCCATCGTGTYGATCCATGCTCTGAGCCCTTCCAGCCGCGCTGTGTGGGAGCCAGAAGTGACTCGCCAAGWCATTCAGGAGCTGAGGAGTGTTAAACCCCAAGTCTGTAGGTATTACGCGGACAGTAGTGATGTTCCTGGCACACACGGGTGTGTAAACTCAGGCCATGCGTTGAAAACAAGGGGTGGTCCCCAGAGGCTGTGCTGATCCGCAGAGGTAAAGGTGCTCAGAGGCTGCTGAGGGTGGTGCTTGCATCCTCKAGCCCTTGAGAGGAGACGCACCTTGATGTCTGTGTTGTACAAATACCAGTGGTGCAAAGCCCTATTTCATGGCAGGGCACTCGGTGTTTAGCCCAGCACAATTTCATTATCCTCATGAAAGTTCCTTAGCCCCCAGATCCCGCTGTCGCACCTCRCTATGTGCATTTTGCAAGAGCAATTGCACTGCAGTTATTTGGATGCTTTTCCTGTCTTCTTAAAGATGAACTTTGCTCAGCAATTTGATTTCAGACGCAGTCAGTCTCTTTTGGCAGTGTAATTTAAATCAAGAGAGAGAGAACAAATTGCACACACTTAAGTAATGCTTGTGTCCCTAATGCTGCTAGGCGACTCTGTACGTCTCCTGGGAATACGGCGTTGTCCAGGGTTATTTCCTCAGCTGTGTTCATTGAGGCTCTTATGACTCTGAGGAGTGTTCAAATGATYACAACCTTACAGGAAGTAATGTCGGTGGCGATTTTTTTGGTGCTGATTTTCTTTTTTAGATTTTTGTTACGATTTTTGGTGACTTTTGCATGATTCAGACTACAGACTTGTGAAGTGGAGGGATGCAGAGACAAGCAGTTGCCCCAATAACTGGAGATCTGCAAATGGGAAGTGCRCTGCATGTATTTGCTGACTGTTGGCTTATTTTACCCCTGGGTGTGCAACCTCCTCCCATGAAAGAGACTGTCAACACTATCACTGTCTACACTGCTACCAAGAGGCTGTTTAGGTTTGATTTGTATTGACTTTGTAATACCCGCTTAATTGAATTAACAAAGCAGGGTGCAGCACTGAGAAGGTCCTTGGTTGTCCTGGAGAACCATAGTCTAGAAGGAAAAYGTTGCCTTTGGCTATTAACAGCTGGGAAGTCTTGCTAGACTTGGCCAATTTTATGTTCTAGAGACCATAATGTTTTGCACTTTCTCATTTCATATTACTCCTCCAAAAAGCACTAATGGAGAGTGGATTACAATAAAATACTCACCCACCTCTACCACTTTATTGAGCTGAATCCAGGTTCTGCTCCTGCTCTTTGCTCCATACACAGGTGAATGCATCTGTAGCTCTCCTAAGCATTTGGGCACATAATGAGGCGGTCCCATTGCCTTTCCCAGCAAGGGCTTCTAAATTTCTTAGGTGACAAAGTTCAGAGGAAGTATCTCTGTCTCAGAAATCAATCCCTTGGAGTGAATGTAGAAGTCCTGTTTTTCACTTAATTATTCCTACGACCTTTGTAGCAATGCARATTACTGGATGTGCTGTCCTGCTGGTCTCTGCCAGGCATTTTCCTCTCCGTGAAAGTAAGAGCTTTGATTCCCATGTCTGTTCCATGCTGCAAACGAGCTAACCACACGCAGTGTTTAAAGCATTCGCCATATGCTCACCTAAACACCTCTGGCACCTGCTTTTGTGTGCCCTGCAACAGGAGATTGTCTTAAGCTTCCCAAACAAAAGATTTCAGTGCTGCATAAAAGATTCGTATGTATATTTGTACCTAACCCAGTCTCTATTGTGTATAATGCTGCTTGGATTCCTTGGGAATGAAAACTCTTTATATATATATATAAAAAAAAAAGATTCCTAACGTGTTATCTATAACACCAGTAGCTGTTCCTAGAGATGCAGGGTTTGGTATATATAGCCCAGTCCAAAGAAGTGGCTGTGCAAAGTTACTGACAGCGTGAAGTGGTTTCCATTGCAGAATATTGTTTAGGAACKTCAGCCCCTAGACAGCAGTTGGCTAAACCTTTGATTTTTCTATCACTGCATTGTTGCGGAATGCAGTTGAAAGCCCCTACGGAGACATAATAACCTTTCTGCAGGGGATTAAATTCCTCGGTATGACTCCCTTGCCTGGAAGGGTAGTGGAAAAGTAAGGCACTTTTTCTAGACTGTCAAAATAAACTTGCAAGAGGGCTAGAAAATTCCTGTAGCTCAGGCGTGTGTGCAACCAACTACCTGCCCTGCTGCCTCTGGTGGCCTGCGGACCCTCATGATGCCACCATCACTGTGGTCATCAAAAGGGGCACGAAATCTGCTCTTGTCTCTGCCTTGAGAGGTGACCGAGAGGATGAAGGTGGTGAAACAGCACACAGTGTCACAGGGCAGGAGTGAATTCTTGCCCTCGCTGCCCCAAAGGCCCTGTTTTGCCCAGGGGTAGAGCAGGAAGGTGACCAGGCAGAGGGGGAAGAGGGTTTGGCCGCTCGCTCCGTGCCCGTGCTGGAACTCATCACTCACATACAAATATCAAYAATACACAAGATATCCTCCCGGATAATCTCCCTCGCAAAGCTGCTTAGCATTTTAGTAATGCACGGCTCACTTCCAGGTGTCAAAGGGTTTGAGCTCCTCTCATCTCTGTTCAAAGGCATCTTCCTCCTCCGGCTCCGCAGCGCTGCTCCCCTGCCTGGCCCGACACCAACCAGCAGCCGCGGCCTCTTCCAGCCCCGATTCACCCGCACAGAAACCAAGGACAGGACCACAGAGCTGCCTKGCTCCATCTCCAGGTGCTGTGGGTTAATGCTGGCAAGACAAAGTGATGCTGGCGTGGGCCACATTACATTCACATTTCAATGGGGTCGGTTTTGCTTGAGAACTTGCACATCTTTGCCATTTCCCATTTGCCTTTCACAGTAAAGCTTAGGGGCTGAGCCTGACCTGGCCTTTTGCCTTCGAACGGGCAGGATGTGATTAGGAACGGGTTGGAAAGAGGAGAGTGCTGCTTCCAGTGCAGTGCCTGCCTTTTGTGCAATGGAGAACTTCATTTTCATGCGAGCGGAAAATCAAAACCCGCCTCCAAGCAGTGCCAGGAACAGGACTTGCTGTCTCTGCTTCAGCCAGACGGAGCTGAGAGCGAACCAGAGGTGTGATGGTTGTATCAGGGTTGTAACTGGGACTATTACACGAATAAGGAGAGCTAGCTTGAAAGCTCTTGGAGTGGATGGAGGATCACCTGAGACATTCTCATCTGAACGTCTCGGGATTGCCCGGAGGGGAAGTGCAGCAGGATATCAAGCTTTGTCCACAGGAGAACAAATCTTGGTTTGTGTAGATCAAAAGAGGCAAYGAAATTCAAGGCTACAATCTCCGATCTCTTTGCTAAGCCTTGTTCCAGGATCAAGGATGGAAAGGAAGATTAGGGAAAAATAGCTATTAAATGCAGCAAATGATCACTGATGCYTTAGAAGGGAGGCTTTATAGGGTGCCTGATTGGGAGATTACAGCAGAGTATTGCTTGAATGCTGCGAGTTTCTCTGGAGACAGACATGGCTTGAGTGTAGCACAGGGAACAGGACCCTGTGGCTGCATTCCAGCCTGTTTTATACCACTCCCCTCTGCTCTGATTTCCAAAAGCATCAAATATACACAATTTATCATAGCCAGAGGGATGTAGCACTCCGCTCCTCAACCCCAGTGTGCCTCAGTTTACCTGCATGTTAAATTGTTTCCCAAACACCTACAGATTAGTGATAGTGAGATTGGGCACGTGTCCCCCTTAGTGCCATGCTGTGATTTACAACACAGAAAGRTCACAGGGAGTTTCCTCTTTGATACTAAAACCTGCAAAGCTCCAGCTCCTTTTAGACACGGACCAGACTAGAACTAGTCTCAAGTGAGTCCCCTCCTTCTCCAGAAGTTCATATAGGATGAACACAGGACCCTGAGCACCACCTCGTTTGCTCTACATATCTCTGAATACGTAGCCCTGCTTCCTCATGCAAACAGCTTCAGCTTAGCAGCCATTGCTGCAAGGCACAAGTCTGCAAAACCAGTTCACCACTAAGCTGCAAAGTTTACCCCGACCCCCGTTCGCTCGTGGTTCAGCGACTGAAGCCGGTTTCAAACCAGAGCACCCTCGTGCCCCGAACCCCGCGGCTCGCTCATTGAAGTGGTAGCACCCGTGGGCTCAGCATGTGCTTGAGTGCTCCGCTGGCTCGCAGCCCTCTCCTCCGGCCGGGCAAGCTGCAGGGCCCCGGGCAGGGCCCTGTTAGCACAATGATGCCTGCTTCAATTTGCCAGGCGGTTGGAGCTTTCCTGACCCTGACCCAGCTTTGCATAGAGGTTGCCCACATTATTGCTGCTGAATGCTGTGCCAGCCCTGCTGCTCAAGAGACAGGCCCCCAGACACCCTTATTGAACACTCCACTCCGTTCACATCGATGGAATAATTAGACTACCGAGTCCAGACCAAAGGTCAGGAGGCGCTGATTTTTCTTGCAGCACCTTTGGTCCCAGYCTTGTTTTAGTGTGAGGATTGTGAGCAGAGTCACTTCAGGTAGGCCATAAAAGTGTTATGACTCCTGATATTAAACTGGCTGGCTAATGTAACGAGCGCGTAACAAGGTGTCCTGGAGTAGAGGGGAATTCTTTCCAGTGCTCGTTTCTCAGACACCTCAAAAATGAGCTGGTGAGGTGGATACAAGGCAGGCTGGGCGGGCGTCCTGGCAATTGCAGAAGATCCTCATGCGGGAGACCAGCCCTATGCCGTGGCAGGGCTGGAAGGATGCAAGAAGTGCTGGAGTACAGGACCAGGGTAGAGCCCATGCCCTCTGCTTCCTCCTACCTGTCTTGTCCCATGGCCCAGAAGCTCATTTCTGTYACTCAGTCACATTCCTGCTGCCTTCAGTGCTCCCGGTCTCCGAGCTTATTAATTTCTCTTCCGTGTCGCTGTCATCAGCGACATCTCTCTGCTACAGGCTCTGTTCCTGCAGGACCACAGGGCAGCAATTAGTCTGGGACCACTGGTTCCTTCTCACAATCAGCTCTGCGTGACCCATTTGGCTCTGATTTGCTTCCAGAGCATTCGGCTCTGTTGGGAAGGGCCGAGGAATGCACTCGGTGCTTTGTCCCAGCTCTTCATCTGAAGGACACTCTTCCCTGTGAGCGCTGTGCTCCGAGGAGGCTGGGAATAAAAAGTACTAAGTCCACATTAAACTGCGATGTAAATCCTCTTAAGACATGATATTGTTATATATATATAKCTTTYCATCCACAGATCTCAAAGTGCTCTAAGATCTAGCAGTTTTCCTCTTCCTTGGGGGGAAATTGAGGCAGATCTGCTTAAGGGAAAGGGAGTTAGCGCTGGAAGGAAAGGCCTTGGCTCGCAGTCCATGCTGTTCATTAAAAGCAGGAGCAGATTCAGCAAGGGGAGGCTGCACAGTCTGCTGCAGTGTGTGGACTCACGTGTGGACTCACTTGTCTCACGTGCCCCAGGCTCCTCAACCCACCTTGTGCCACCAGCAGCCATGGCAAGCGACTTGACAGCGACCCTTCGAGAAAGACCCCATCTGCACCCCTCTGCCCCCTGGAGCTTGTGGAAACCAGCAGCTTGGACACACCACGTCCCGTGGCCTGGATTTGTAGAAACGCTTTGCTATATCCTTTCTAAACCCAGAGATCCAATCCCCTGCAGAGCCGGGGTAAACCGTGATGCAGCTCCTGCAGAACTCAAGGTTTCGAGTCCAACAGCGGTCATTTACCCACTCTTTTAAAGTTCATATCATTTGAATGTCATATGTCAAACTGCTGCTTTTCGCWCTGGCGGTGAATGGATATTTATTCCTCTCCCAGCTGGCCAGCAGCCTGACATTCATTACTGAAGCTCTGCAGCTGCTAAGGATTGAAAATACCTGTAGGGGTGCGTCTATCAAAGCCCTCTGCTTCTTAAGGGTTATTCCCTGTTATATCAGCTCAAATGTTGTAGTTCAATCCAATTTCATGGCTGCCACAGGTCTTCAGCTGTTTTCTCTTGTAGTCTGGACAACAGAGCTGGGCACCGTTTTTCTCTTTGTTCCCTCCAAAATCAAATTCTTACCTGATATTTTACAGCCCTCCCACCCCAGGTTCAGACTCACTGTGCAGTGACTGCAGAGGTTTATGTGCTTCTTAAGGCAGAAAGACAAGAGCCTGAGTCCCAATGAAAGTCCAGGGAATTGCAGATTCTTTTTTCCTTTTTTTCCTCTTTTTTTTCCCCCTTTTTCCCCTTCTTTTTTTTTTTCTTTTTATTCCTTTTTATTTTCTTTCCTTTCTTTTCTTCCCTTTCCTTCCCTTTTGCAGCAAATGTCTCAAGAACTGAAAGGAAAACGGGTGAATTTACAGGGAAATGGAAGCACTGCAGTGATGAGTCTGCCCTGGGCCCATCTATTGACTGTTCACATCAAARGGAGCAGGACTTGCACTTTACAGGTGCAAATGCAGTGTCTGAGGACTCAGTGTATGAAGGAATACCCAATATTTTGCAGCTTATTAGGCACTGAAGTGTTCAATTGACTGCAGAGGAGTTTAGGGAGAAAGGGGGGRAAAAAAAGAAGGAAAGAAAAGACAACAGAGATGATCAGATGGGTTGGCATTTAGACATTGCCCTGGACTGCACAGAGCAATTTACACCTGCATGAGGAATCTGTGAAGTTAGATTGAATCAGACCAGGAGCGTTTACAGCCACTTTGCACAAGCATAAAMGATAACATAAGGTGCAAAGGAAACAGCCAGCCGGACAATTAAATAAGGTCTTCACATGGCTTATTAATCCTCATTATAGCTCCATGCGCTAGGGCTCGGCCTCTTCTCTTCCTCGCCRAGGGGTAGCGAGGCTGTGAAGCTGGTTCAGGCCCCTGCCAGGCTTGCAGGGGCTGGTGTCRGGGTGTCGCCTTGATCTTGGAGGGCTGGAGGTCTCAGTGGACACCTCAGACGCTGAGCTGTGCCCTGCTGAGCTTCCCCRATGGGAATCCTTAGGGAGGATCATCCTGCCAGGCTTGGGAGCAGTGTGTGATGYTGCCCACAGCTCCATGTGCATCTTCTTTTGGGTGGGAAGGGGTTTATAGCTTTAGGATATGAGCAGTGCAGAGAGTCTCTCATGGTCACATACAACCCRTTGACAGTAAAGCATCCCATGTCTCCTACGCTCTTCTCTTTTGACATATCTCAAGAGGGGTCTGAGCACGGTCTCAGCTCCTTGCCAGAGCTTTGGGCTTCTGACCCGGGTCTGGATGTGGATTTGCTCCCCAGGGCTTCCACACGAGGACTAGGACCATTTCTCAGCCCGTTTCCACCAAGGGACAGAAAACACCACCAGCGCAAGGCTAAATCAGACTCATGAACCCAGGTTAATGACCCAATATATAGCTGCCTATATCAGGCTGTATCTACAGTAATATTTCACGAGCAGTGTTAGTGTTTGCTGTAGTTCTTATTTTTTATATCTGGCACTGAAATTCCTTGAAAGAAAACAAATTCCCTGCGTTTCTGAGCACTGCCGGAGACCTCACTCCATTTGCTTAAAAGCTGAAAATTCTTTGCTTTTCTGACCAAACACGACCAGAAAGGTCTGGCGAGTGTTAGGCGACAAAGGCAGGAGACAGCCGGAAAAGCTGGGCTGGTTTTATGCAGTTTGGAGACTGGATATCTAATTTTCTTCCCAGGAATCTCACTAATGTTATCTTACTGCTTCGTAACAGATATAACCCATGTGCTGGGGGTTGGCAGGCTCTGATTGGGCCTTGCCAGGAAATTACTCATATTTTTCAATCTTGAAAGATGGAACTTTGGATTWGGTTATGCAAATGGGCTCATTTAAATGGGCTCCGTCCACTTTACATGTCCCTTCTCCAAATATTGTGGCACAAGTAACCGTTTCTCACTCCAGCAAGTATCATAGGTGGGAGGCAGAAGCTCTGGTGCCCAAACTGGACTGGACTCCTACATTATGCTCTACCCTCCTTTGGAAGCCACCGTCCAGACCAAAGGTGGTTTTTGGCAGCATGTGCCTTGTGTACGGCGGCTTCTCTCCATCCTTCTCTATGTCTCTGGATGCCGTGGTAAAAYTTAGAGCTCCTTGAAATGCAGGAAAAGCGGTTCTTTATCGGTTGCTGCTTTGTAACTCCTTTCTGCCTATTTATTAAGTCCTGTTTTGGCCCCAGAATGGCCTGTAAAATAGTAGGAGAGGTAGAGCCTCTGCCCAGGCTTTTAGCTGAAGAGTTTTTTGTCTCTCCATGGGGTATAACCAATAGTTTGAACCATAGCAAATCTTCCCTCCGATACACACAAATATGCTCTTTTGTGTGTGTATTGAAGCACAAGCAAACCCATCCCTGTCAATAAAACTCCTTTCCAATTTGTTTTGACCTCCTCCAGGGGAGTGTTTAGAGCCCCCTGGAACCTCGTGCTACCCTTTAATCCCTTCCGCTTTGGTCCTTGCCCCCGCCCCTGGCTCTGCAAACTGCTGCTCCGTGATGGAGCGGAGCGGCGGTGCCCGAGTGACACAAAGCGTCCCCTGCCCACGGGGACTGAGCTCGCTGGCTGCTTCTGCTGCGTTATCACAAACGTTTCCATGCGTTTGTTTGCTAAATGTCTGTACCCAGCCGGGAGGAATGTCCCTTGAAGTCAACTAAGCAAGCGAAGAAATAGCAGTGCGAGACAAAACAGTGGAAAAGTTTCTAGGGGGAACTAAGTGATGGATTGGAACAGATTTGAGGCTGTTGGGTAGTGCAGCTCAGTGTACAGGGTGACAAAAGAGGAGCCTCCTCACACTCGTCCTTGGGTTCCCTGGAACAAAAATATCCTCCACATGCTGATTGAAAAGGGATGAAGAACCAAAACCAAGTGGCCAAATTTTGTTTAAAATTGATTAGATTTTTTTTTTTCTTTTTTTGATAATTAGCTATGGGAGACCAGATCAGAGGGGCTGAGCTGGTGCTCGTTGACCAAGGTGCAAACAGAGGCTGGAGATACTGGGAGCCTTTTAGTATGTCCAGCACAAATGTCACAAAGAGAGAAACATTTTCACCTTTTAAAAACAATAACAGCAAACAGTGGAACTGGCTCATATAACACAGACTATGTTAGCTGGTTCTAACAGCAGTGTTGATAAGAACATCTAAATATCCTGATATTTTATTATAGTCTGCTTTGCTTGGTGACATACCAGTTTTGGGGCTTTCACTCCAGATTTTGGCCTGCTATGTTGATTAAATGGGAACTTTTTATAGCTAGTCTTCAAATTATCAAACACTTGCCTACAGCTATCCCATTGATCAAGTGTATCATTTGTAATACAAATGTTTTTATTAGGAGGCTTTGTTCAAGCTAAATGAAGGATCAAATTAACTGGAGATTGGACTGAGTAGGAAATGCTGCAGCTGGATAATTTCGAGTGCTGAGGCTGAACATTTCTTTCAAATGACAAGAAGTGATCAACTGGGTCTTAATATAATACACACGCACGAAGGCATCTTCATATTGATTCCTGTCATTTCTATGGCATTCTTTATACGAAGCGTGTCAGGTTGCAAAGGATAGGTTGGAAACCCATCACCTCTCTGCAGCTAAAGCAGCCTGAATCTCTATTCCAGGCAAAAATATATATGTGATCAAAATACCAGCATGCACCTAGCCTCTCTTCCCTCTCCTTCATTATTCATCCATATTGTATTACCTCTGTTTTCAATGCAGTGAAATTCATTATGCATCCTTCTTGTTAAGCCAAATACCTCCTTTGCATCTGGAACGGGACAGTAATTTTCTTCTTTTTAGAAAGGAAAACTGCTAGAAAAGAGCCAGAGGCCTCAGCGCCTCAGCTGCACAAATATTGAGCTGCACCAGCGTTCATGGTAACTCACTGGGGTTTGGCCACGACTGAGGCTTTATCCATGGTCAATTAATGGGAAACGGCTGTTTGAGACACTGTTGCTTTATACATAATATATATTTCTGTGTGCATTTGTATATATATGTTTATATATAAAACTTTACAGAATCAGAACTAGGAAAACTATTCCAGATTACATTGTTGGCTATCACGTACTGCTATAGATATTCTAAATTGTCTGCCGTGTCTGCATCGCGTTCCCAGGGCAATGTAGAAACTGTTTGCAGACACAGGAATTATGGATGCTTGAGGAACTGCTATAAAACCTCCCAAGATTAACGTCTTCTCCACGAGGTCGCTCTGCGGGGTCACTTCACAGGGAGAGATTTCACAGGCGTCCAGGCTCCCTTTGAATAGACATCCAGAGGCATCTGCAATAATCAGAGGAAATCCCTTGAAGCCCATCAGATAAAATATACAGAGTTAGAAAAGGAGCGCAGAGGTCAGTTAATCCCTATGGACAAACTATTTCTGGCCCATTCGGGAGCACAAGGCCAAGTTACAGCTTGTGCCGAGCACGGAGAGCCGCTTTCACAGCGACTCCGTGAAGAACTCCAGATGGTCCCAGCCTTACCCCAACTCCAGTTTTGTTTGAATTACAGAACAAAAATAAACATAAATCTGAAACTGCTGAGGGTTTTTTGTGGGTTTTTTCCTCTTTATTTTGGGGTAAAGGGGAAATGTTCTCATCATGTTCTCCTCGTAGAATAGCTGGCTCCTCATTCTTGGACGGGTCTGCTATGAGAGCGCTTGTCATGTCTAGGTTTCAGATCCCCGGGGTATGGATCATCATGGCTTGTCCTTTGCATTTATGCTGTGTCCAGTGATTGCTTATTGCCCTCATTATAAGGTGTATAATGTTGCGATCGTTACGTTAGCCGAAAAAGGTCAAGCACCAATTTGGAAAACTGCAGCGTATTGGTGCAAAGAATATTTTCTCCGGAAGAGCTACAGTAGATACTGTAATAAGAAACAATCARTCAAATTTAGGAGCTGTATTTACAGAGAGAGAGACGTTGGGCTAGAGTGAATTAACCCCTTTGCTCTGCACATGAGCACCCAAACACATTCCTTCAGTCTGCCCAGAGAAGTGAGGAACAAAAGCAGCAGCTCGCATTGATAAYGTGCAGCTCGGTATGAGTCGAGCAATCTAATTTCTATGGGGAACACAGTGATTGAAAGCACTGCTAATGCTGATTAATCTCCCTCCCTCTCTTTTCTCTTCTAATTTCTTGCTCCTCGGTGCTCTTTCCTGCTCTCCGATGATTTCCCCTGTATACCCCGGGATATTTCACACTATGTACATAGAATACCTATGAGAACATCATCCTGAGGATCACACTGCTGTCTATCTCAGCCTCTGTTAAAGTTCATGCTACTGTGTTTATCTCTTAATTCTGAAAAAATATCTCACTTGCTTAATTGCAATGGCAATTTYTCATTCAAGCCTTAGGGGAGGGAGGGAGGGACACATTTTTCTTTCTGAGGCTGAAATTTTGCACAAGCTGATGGTGACTTGCTCTATTGTACTGATTTTGGGAAAGCTGGTCCGGGGTTGATTTCACAATGAATGTTTGGTTTTACTAGATAATCTGATTTCAAGGGTAAAAACRCATGGTATATGTTGAAAAAATGTCTCAGTCTTAGTCATCCAAATAACGTAAGAGCTCTTTAGCTCTTTGCTCTATAGGAAAACCTCAGTTCAGGGTCAACATCCTGCCTCTGCCTCCAGGATCTCCTGGAAGACCAGGGATGTGAGTCATGGGTTGCTTCATCCACCAAGGCTCTTACTGACTTGTGCTGTTGCAAAAGAGAGTGCTCTGATGTGGCAGTTGGGATGTTGCGTGTGGTCTGAGCTGCCTATGAAAACAGAGCATGTCAGGGGGAACGGCTGATACAACACAGCTTGGGGAAGGAATGTGTCCTGGGGGGAAGCCTGGTGGAAAAAGCCACGGCTTAACCGGGGAAAGATYGCAACAGTTTCAGGAACTAAATCCTCATTTTTTCCAGTTTTCAAAGGGAGGGTGACACCTTTTGGGGAAATGCCAAGATTTTCAGTGCTTGTTTTTCTTTTGTGTTAGGCAGGCCTGACCAACACGCGTAGAARTGAGATTTAATTGACTTGCTCGGATAAACTGTTCCCAGTTATGTCACTAACTTTAGCTGACCAAGAGTTGCAAACAGAGGAGCAGGGTCTCAGCAAGGCAACCGTCACCTCGGCTGCTTCCGAGACCAACAGACTTCAGACTCGGTTGCTGCTGCTACTTGAGGCACAATCCCAGTGCTCCAGAGGCTGATAATGACTTTACGTCTGACTTCAGCCGGAGCAGGCTCAGGGATTTCATTATTCAGCACCTTCTCCATCTGCTTTATTGAAAGTGTGTGCAGAGATTAAACATGACAAGGAATTTGTTTCCGCAAGACTGATATTTTGGAATGAATCAAGAAGTGTAAGTAGCCCCTGCTGCCCCTGGGGAGACAGATTKGCAATCTGTGTCCCTCAACCCARAGCTCCTCCACGCTGGCCATACCGYRGTGCAGAGCAAGAGGTGCTACCACAACCACCATGGCTTTGGAAATGGCAACACCSTTTATTTTCTTTATTTTCTTTCTATTTTATTATCTGAATTCCCTTTCTGTTCGTATTCCTACAGAAAACAGCTTCACCTAATGTCATCTCRAGAATATCCATCTGCATCCGGACATCATGAAGGGGAAAAATGGTTTTCTGTGCAATATTACAAGCAGATTTTGCCTGTAATATTATGTAGTATGATCCAGGAAAATTAGGATGGATCCTGTAGATAAATAATATTAGCAGAAACAAAGTCAATGCCTTTCAGGGCAAGATATATTTGCTCATCCCTGGAGAATTTGGGCAGAGCTGGATTTGCTCAGGGCAGCCATAATCATTACAAAAGAGCAGAGAATAGCTCCCAACATCATGATACTCTATAGGGCCRACAACTTAAAATTTTAAATAAACCTTTTCTGGCTTGGTTGAATGAGGCACTTCATCAGTGTGGCCATCCCTCCTATAGTCCAAGCGGGCAAGAATGGAGCTGGTGGTTTCATATTCAGGGAAAATAAAGRAAATTGCTTAGGCCTGAAGCTCTTCAACTGCAGTGATTTTGAAGAAACAYGGCAGAAAAGGTGAATGTTGGACATTACATGCTACTATCTATAASTGTTGCAGCACTGTGTGTCTTGCAGTATAAACACATACACACATCCTCTCTCACTGTGTCCAGGAAAAAGATGGGGAGGAAAGAAGCTGTGTGGAGATAAATGGTTGTTTTGCAGTGTTTTTTAATTAGCCCCTGCAGATTACACTGCACTTCTGATGAGCTCTTGCCAAGTTTGCTGTGATTTTTTGTAAGTCTGTAATAGCAACAATACAATCATTTTGTGTAATAATAGTGATAAAACCCAGATAATCCTTCTGTAACTCCTGCATAAGCTTTGTGTAATTAATCCGTTGGTGAAACATCCTTGTTCTAAAGGATGGAGGGATGCAGCAAAGCTCCGTGATCCAATGAACAGGCTGTAGGAGCGAGCACAGCCCTGCTGCGTTCACTRTATCTTCATATCCCTAAAGCAACGTGACTCCAGTGCGAGCCTGGAATGGGGTTAAGGCAACAAGCRGGTGTGCAGGGATCTCAGCTTGGTCCCTCTCTGCCAAAAGGAGAGGGTATCACCAGGGYAGTAGAGGAGAAAAGCCCAATTTGCCCTGTATCAGAGAGTGTCACTGCAGACTTGGCTCAAGAAATCTGATTCTATTTAAAATATTGAAAGACTCAACGACTAAAGATGCTTTTTTTGTCTTTCTCTTAAATTATCTGACTCCAGTTTCTCTTCTAGTACTGAGACCTATTTTTTTTTTCCATCCAGGCTAATAGAAGAGAGACTATTACGTGGCTCCTCTGTGCTSTTCTCACCCCTGGGCCTCTTTTTGGTGCTTTTGCTTGTTTTACTAACTGGTTGCGGGAAGAATTTCAGAGCCTGTTGGGAGGATGTTCGGATTTGTCCTTCAAGGTCAGGATTAGGGAACGGGCATCTACAAGGCAGGGAAATGCTTTGAGAAATCGAGACCCTGCACTGAGAAAATAAGCCCATTTCATTAAGAGACGGGAAAACGCTAACCTCAATAATAAACAAGAACAGAGCTTGAGCACCAAAAAGCCATCCTGCTCATCTGAATACTGAAGTGTTATTTCTAAAAAGTTTTGGGGTTTTTTTTCCCTCTTTCTGCTAGGAGTGAAAAGGAAACAACAAGTTCAACATTAGATATTTACTCTCAAGCCCAGCAATGGAGCTTCCAAAAGTGCTCATGGACCCTAACAAGCCTCAGCTGGAGCCTGCACTGCCCAAGAGCCCATTTAAGCTCAGCCTGCACCCATCAGCAGACTGRATCTTCTCCAGTGTGAGCATGGAGAGGTCACTGCTTGCTCAAGGAACAAAGCCAGTGGGTTTGACTGCATGACCTGCATGGGAAAGTCCTCCAGGAGAAGATGGTGTTTTCCTTGTGGAGGTATTTCTGCGTTTCTCTTTTTAATTCCCCTTTCTGAAGTATCACAGCATCCAAGTTCTCTTCTCTGGGAAGCTTTTCTCATCTGATGGTAATACCTGAGCTCTCAGCTAGGCTTTTCCTAGACCCATGAGTGTGTCTGAAACTCGATTCCTCTAGGAGCTGATGCTTCCAGGCATGAACAAGCCTGCGATCCTGGTATTTCCAGGCAGGACATGCAAAGCAGGCCAATTTGCTTTTTACGCTTAGGGGTTTGTCCTTTTCTATTTACTTCTGCACATTTCCTCTTTGCAATGTTCTTTATAGTGCTTCAGGGTTGGACACACCCGGGATGTAAATCAGTGCTTGTCACTTACAGGTGTTACATCTATTATACATTAGTGCACATTTCTGCAGTGTGAAGTTTCTGAGGTATCATACTCTGCTTGTGAAGCTTGTCCATTAGCAGAAGCTTACTTTAATCATTTTTCCTATCCTCATCTCTTTTACCCATATGAAACAGTGTTTAATGATTGGCTTCAGACAGAAGAGATCAGGCCATTCTGAGAGCCTCAGCCTGCAGAGCCTCCGTGCTTTGACTTAGCAATTTATCTGTATTTGATCCCCCGGGTTTCAACTCTGCTTTTCTGGGTGCAGATAGCAAAGGAGCCCAGAAAAACCACTTTCCCACTGCTTTTCCCTAGCTAATATGAGAACACAGCTCAGCATTCCCCTTAGACTGGAAGTTCAGGGAGAAAAGGCCAAAAAAAAAAAAAAGAGAAATGGATAAATGTGAAGGTTTTGAGGATTTCTCTGGAGAGCCGGGGAATTCAGCACGTCATCCTCTGCCTTCCGAGCTCCTTTCACCCGTCACTGTGAATGCTGGTTGGCAGCAAAGGGTTCCTCAAGGAAGGAGGGCAGGTCCCCTCACTATGGGTGCTGTATATCCCATGTATATCTGCCATATCCTCTGGGGATGATTCCTCTGTGCAAACCCCCAGCTGCAGATGCTTCCAGATATAGAAACGTGCACGCGTTGGTGCCCCAGGCTGTGGCATCCTCCAGTTGTTTGCACAAAGCCCAACCTGTGCAATTTGATGTCCAGGTTATAAAAATGTGGCCTTTAGACCTCGGTACGTGGCCGGGGCCCGTGACATGCAGCAGCGTCTGCAGTGTGGTCGGAAGCATCCTCAAGAGCAGTGAGACCTGCTGCCCGACGAGCGTTTCCCAGCTCCTCTTCCTTCCTAGGTTGCTCTTGTCTCTTTGCAAGGATCGTTAAATCTTATTATTAAATATTATCCACCCACTGGAGTAAAAACTGGATGGCRCAGCCTGCTTTTAATGCCAGTCTGATGCAGCTGGCCGGAGCAGGRTGCCTGCACGCAGAAAGCAGAGGGGGGAATAACCTGTGATATCAAACCATGTTGCTGGGGGAGTGGGGAAAGAAATGGTTTAAAGGAAGCCCCAATCCCAGATTCCAGGGAGAGCTGATCTGGGCTTTATAGACCTTCTTTAACAGTAAATTCTGCTGTTCAGATATGAAAAATAGATTAGATACTTTTTCTATAAGCTTCATTTATACTCATCAGAGTGCTACAGGTAATCATACCAGGAAATAGATTTGCAGGCTGAAGTATGTTTTTTTTTTTTTTAAAGTTAAAGATTTTCATTTAATTTCAACTCTTGTCTCCTAGATGTGCCTCCTCCTAATGCTCTAAATAGCTCCACTGCCTTTTTGATGTTTACAGCCTTCAAATACATAAAGACAGTTCTCTACAATTCCTCATTTTGCCAAGCAATACACACTTAGTGCTTTTCATCTCTCTCCATAATTCAATCCCTTGCCTACAACAGGGGCAAGAATAGGATTTTTTTTCCCTTATTAGACTTGTACTGAACATTTCTTTTCAGAAACAGATAAATGATACAAGACTTTTTTTTTCTCCCCTTATGACAAAGCATTCTATCACACTTTATTAGCAAACATTCCCACAATATAAAAGGAATAAAAATAGAAAGTGGGCCGTAAAGAATGTATAGCAGGATGGCACCTCCCCTTGCAGCATGATACTAAAAGTAGAGCAGTTCCCCAACATTTCTTTGCAAATCTTTGAGAAGATTGAGGAGTCTTCAGAAATGCCTTGTGCCTTTTGCTGAGGAATTCTGTTAAGCTCTGTGTGATTTTTGACATCAAGCTAATGAATTTCTTCCTAATTGAGGAAACTCACCTATTGCTTGCCTTGTATTTAAAGATGCTTATATATATATATATTTTTTTTCCCGTATGGAAACGCATGTCTTCCTGAACAAGACTGAACCATAAAACTGCCCAAGTTATGAACTCTTTTGGATCCCACCTCTCTCAAGAACATTGTGTTGGAGGAAACATGTCAAACACGAGCTCACCAGGGTTGTCGCTGGCCAGGCCAAGTTTCCATGTCTGTAAGACTTCTTCTTCTGTGGGGCCTTTCCCAGGGATTGAGTCCTCCAATTTAGCCTCTTGGCTGTGCTTTGGAGGCTGCTCTGATAAGGGCTGCTTCAGAAAAATACTCACCCGCACGTTTTCCCATATTTTGGAAAGCAATTTTGGTCAAAGTCCAGCAAAGCCTGTGAAAATGGTTTTAAAATGAAATTATAAGCAAAGATGAATACTCGAATGGACAATGATTTCAGCAGCATTTCTTTTTTTCAGGTCTTTTGAGATTACTSTGCCTGGCCAACGGCTGCCTGTGTTCTTCACTGTGATGTTCTTCCAGCTACAGCCACTGAAGTCAGGCTAAGGAGGCCACTCAATGTGTCTGCTGTCCCTTCATGTGGTGCCCAGGGTGATCTGAGGGCTGGGAAGGCTCCTCTGGGTGCAAACATCTGTAACAGCTGCCCCAGTGGGGTTGAAGTTGGGTCTTGAGGTTTATGTGGAAGCAAGAGAGGGAATGTGCTAGAGACCAGTGGCCAAGAAGGTCCAAAACCCAAGAATTTTGGAAATTAAGTAAATATGGCAAAGAACAAGCTGTAGAGCTGTTCAGCAAGAGCACACAGAGGTAACTACCATCAACTGTGGAAGGAACGGGTGCTCCARAGGAACCCAATGTCTAAAACTTTTAGCCAGATGCTACAGATGTGCAGCGAGGAGGCAGAGGAAGGAGGCAGCAATCCCAGCACCAAGCATGCAACGCTTTGACAGACAGCTCTGAGCGGTGTCAGACGTCATTGTGTGCTGGGTTTTGCAAGAGCTCGTTTGGATCTCTCTTATTGTTCTTTTGCCTTTAGCCCGGGGTGAGCACGGCCGTGTGTCACACACTTCCTCCTGGTGACTTCTTGTTGAGCAAGGGTTTCTGTTTGCGTTACTGCTCCCACCTCAGGGTCATGGTAARCCAGTAGGTTTACTATGGAGATTTGCAATTCAGCGTTTTGAAGTTTGCCTTTTGCTATGTTAGAACGTCTTGAGAAAATACGTGATTTGGGGTGGTGATTGCTAACTTCCAAGGCAGCATCTCTGTCAGCCAACTGTTGTTTTGGAGCAAGATGTTTGTCATTGRAATAGTCACAAAAAAACACCCAAATGACCAAGAAAGGACAGGACCTTCTAGGTGTAGAGATGGTTTTCCTACTCCTTGACACTCACCACAGCTGAGAATTGCTGACACATGAAGCTGTAAAAGACACTTGTGAATATCTGGAAATGATTTACCCCCCTGATGCCCAGGTGGGTGTGCAGGGTGTTTCCATGGATTACAGGGATGGCACTGGGCCTAGTTCCTGAAATTCAAGGGGTACCAGTCATTGAGAAGGCCAAAATTCTACCGTGACCTAAATGGCCCCAAAAGACACGAAGGCAGCAATGTTCTCAGTGCTTGGGTGGCTCTGGGGTGAGGCAGATATGCTTCAATGGTATYATCAGGTAAACGCCTTGTCCTGTGCTCCGGTCACTAATCCCTGCTCCCAAACACCTCTGGTTAGCACTGCTCTTCCTCTGCTCATGATCATCACAGCAGGTGCCATAAAAAAAATCCCCTTCATAAACATCCCGGGTGTTTTAAGTTTTGCATCTCCATCAAATTTCTCTCCCAGGATGTTTTTGGCTGCAGGTGGAACCACCTCCCTCTGAGCCCTCCAGGAATGCCCAGCATGTGCCTGGCTGCCTAAAGTCCCTCTTGCAGCATCTGCCATCTCGGAGACTGGATGTGTGTATATATATTTTTTTATATGTATATATATATATATGCTTGATGGATCTCTACTAGMACAAGCAGGTTCTGTTTGCTGCATATTCTGTTTCTTGGGGCAATATTTAGACTGCAAGGCCACTGAAGAAGGGAATATCTCTTATTGAGTGTTTTYAATAGGCTTAGCCCTCTTGGGCTTTCATTTCCTGACTAGTTTTTATTGTAATGTAAAGAACGGGAATAATATCTTCCATTAAAACTTTATTGRGGAACTCTTCCATTTAACAGAGAACTATTTCAGTCTTAGCCAAATGGGTTTGCAGTCATTGAAAGCCAAACACAAAAATTTGGAATATAGGAAAGAGAGGGGGGGGAAAAAGTGATATTGAAACAATGAGGAAAAAGGGATAAGGGTGTTCAATGAACTGCCTGGGAAGCCTGATGCAGCCCAGCCCGGATTCCCAAGTGCAGGATTGGAAGAGCCACCAGGGCAGYGAGTTTCCCTTCTTGCAGTGGGATATACTAGTGCACTTCCCTTGGTTTTGTGTCTTGCTGGCTTCTGTTGAAGTCYGAGTTAGGATTACTGGGCTCTTGAGGCATCTGATCCCTTCCCCAGATGTTGCTAATGCTGCTGGTGGCTTGAGTGACATCTGGGTGCCACCAGAGAGTCTGAGTGGCAGCGTCTGACCTTCTCTTAGGAGCMTCTGTGTTGCTCCTCACCTTCCCTCCGGCTTTTGCTGTGACCTTTGAATAAAAATCGATCCCCGATTAGTGTTTGTTAACAAGAAATACCTTTAAATTAGTATGCAAGGGACAAACTTCTGAAAAGGTTAGATAAGCCCGGGGCAAGATAGTACAACACCCTGTTCTTCRTGACGGGGACAGGTCGGTCTGTGCGAGCTGTTTTCCATGCGTCTGCTTTTCCATCCTATTACCTACTATTCCAGGGAAARAGGCAGCCCGAGAGCCCTAGGACTGGGAAGCATCTCTGTCTTCAAAGCTGGGATGAATAAAACCCGGCAAAATCTAGGGCATGGATGACAGCCTGGTATTTTTTGTGGTGTTTCATAGTGTGCTGCTGGAACTTGTATTTTGCCTRGTATAGATGGGTGATACATCCAGCTATACTGGACTGGCTTCAGTTGGTAGGTGGCAAGTGAGCTTTTTATATTCTCTTGAATAGATATTATCTTCCTGACTCTGAAAACTTCCAGCTGTGCAAATTTATCAGAATATCCCCATAAACCTGAAAAAAACCCCATATATATCTTCTATATATATATAGGATTTGGAGGCTGCAGGTCATGTAGTGAAATAAAGTGAGTCRCTGAGTATTTGCAGAGCCCAAGCTGGGTAGGAAAGCCCATGGAAAACATCCACTGGTGGTGAACTATGCCTGGTTCAATAAAATCTCTGATCCACATCCTCGAGGGTATTCAGTGCATCTTTGTTATTGAACACTGGAAGAGGTGGCGAAATAAAGCTCTGTGGGTAAAATTAATTGTGTCACGGGTGATMTAAAGCTGCATCAGTACCTCTAAAGTGCCCTCGCAGTCCAGGAGAATTTCTAAGTAATGAACAGAAATGCTCACTTAGAGCTTTTTCCATATTTTATGTTAATCATTAGGGTAGAGCTGAAATTAGCTTTAATTGATATTAAGGGTTGAAAAAAATGAATCCTCTGGAGAAGATAGACTCTCTTTAACCTTTAATGATGCAGTAAATAAAGCATCCTGTCTACRTTTGTGCAATGGTAAGGGTTTTTCAGGATTCTAGATCTACATGGGATGGAATTCAATATGCCTAATTCTGTCCCTTACAACAGATAGAGGTGATGTAAGTGCATAAATTCAGCTGCAGTTTTTTTCCCCCCATTTCCAAGCTATCTGTCACAGCCTGATAATTCTCCAGACCTGCTAATTCTAACAGTGAGATAGGGAYGGGAAGGAAGGATTGTTGGAACTAAACAAATTCTGTGTTCCTGCTTTATTTTTCTTCCTTTACACACCTTATTTCAGCCCATGGCATCCGGTGCCAGCGTATCAATAGAGAAATTGTGTATCAAGAGGGAAGGCAGGGGAAGGAGCAACACTGCCTCGTTCCTCCTTTCAGGTGAAATATGGCAGAAAATATTTCATTTTTCACTTTACAGGCGASATGGAATTGCACAGGACTTCAATACTTTAAGGACACTAAGTTTGGTAATAGAGTCAGGCCATTCCTCTGTGTGTCAGGACTSAGGCCGATGATTGAAACACTTAATAATTGACTTGGTGATGCACACACAATATTTTTGCTTTCGCTGCAAGCAGGAAATCTGTTTTTCATGAAACCCACTTGCAATTAATTGCGAGAATTGTATCATTTAGGCAAGTTACTGTGATGCTGATGATCACTCTGCTACAGTTAATTGAGAAACAGAAAACAAATCTCCCCACTTACAACCGTTCTTGTCTCTCATCACAACTGATATAATAGCAGTTCCCATAATGCAGGATATATATCTTGTATGGAAGGTCCCCAGCAAGCTTTTCAGTAAGATGGGATGTAAACGCCCACATTCATATAGAAATCATCCTGAATGAAGGGTGATGCTGATTTTAAATCCTGATTTTAAAATGTTGGAGGTTCTTTTTTTGTTCTATTTTGTTGATTTTGCTCTTGTTTATGTTTTTCTTTTCCTGGAATTTGGGAGGTGTTTAAAGAAGTTAACGGCTGTGGTTGTGCCSTGGTTGTTTGCAAGAGTGATCCTCTCCTACAGAAAGCCCAGTTAGCCCGGGGGAATGCAACGTCCCGGGCCTATCAATAACATACTGAAAAACTCCACAGTTAGGAAACGTCCTCGTGAAGCAAATATGTTTTATCGGTGGAAACATCCAGGTCCTCAAATGCGTGTGCACTGCTTTTATTTTTAACCTAGATAGTGGTATGCCCGGTCTAAAGAGGAAACATCTGAAACGGCGATAATGAACATGATGAATGCCCAGCTACAAGAACTAATACACTGCTGGCCAAATCACACACCTCTCCTTGGTCTGGGGGATTGCTGAAGTGGGGAAGCAAYGGAAAGCACCGGGAATGAGGGAGGCTGCCCATACAAGCAAGGTAATTTTATGCAGTTAAGACACAGAGGATCTAATTTTCTTCTCGAGGCCTCATTACCGTGATTTTGTTACACGTATTATTTATGGGCTGTTATGATAGTCCTGGCAGGTCATAATTGGCTCATGCCAGAGAATTATTCRCATTTTTCATATTTGGAAGGATGAAGGATCTATACGGTTACACTAATGACTTCATTCCCAGGGACACCACACACTGTATAGGAACTGCCTGTATTGGGCTATGACCGGATTAACCCTTCCCTGTCCTGAGCCTCCCACATGTGGGAGGTCAGTTTGCTCAGGAGATACCACGGTGGTTTTTCTCTGCTTGGAAGCAGCTGCTTGGCCTAAAGGCGATCTTAGTTGAAGATGTCTTGTTTATGATGGGACCTTCTTTCTTGAATTCGGGGTCAGTTTTGTCTGGGGCTGTTTTTAAAGGAAAAATGCTGCTCTTGTTTAAGTCCTCTGTCCATGGAGGGGTATCACACTTGCCCTCCTGAGCTGATGCTGCCTTGCTGCAGCCCCAGGGTAGACCCCAGTTCTTTCCCTATGAGGTTTTAACCCTTTAGAGGAGATGAGCAATAGAGGGGACCCTGCTGGCAGCACTTCTAAGAGCGCCGTTTTCTGTATATAGCAGAACTCTAACAATATTTCACAGGCTGGGAACCACAGGGGAGCACTATAATTGTTTTATCTGCCTTGCGGGACAGCACAAGCTGCTAACTCTTGAATTAAGGCTCGGTGTATTTTATCACATCCTTCTGGAGCTAAAAAAAAACAAAAAAGGGGGGTTGGGTTAAGGATTCCCAGGGATCACAAATCTCCCACACATTTGGCTGGCTGCTCCCACCGTTAAGTACCAGCACCCTTAAAGAATGGGCTTTAATTCTTAAATAAATGCTTCTTGTGTCAGACAGCGGTGCTCGTATCATGTAGTTTTCTCTGCTAGGCTAAAGAGACCTCCGCTATCAAAAGGATGTGGCCATTAGGGAAGGTTATTGCTGATGAGAAGAGGATGGGAAATCCTGCCTTGGAAGGAAGGCTGTTGATGCCTACCCTTAACACAGTCCTTCTTGTCACTCTTCTCCAAGCCTTTCCCATGTCACTAGCATCCTGCTTGGCTGTTAGGCATCAGGACAGGATGTCGGATTCTGGCGTAAAGTGGTGCAAGGAATTCAAAGCCAGCAGGATATCTCACCTGCCTCGATAATTCCCGTTTACGTGCTTGGGACCTACGTCCCTTTGGCCTAAGCTCTTAAGCACTGCCCTCGAGGGAACCTCCTCATCAGACTCAGCAGTGGCAGTTGCACTGATTGCAAAATGTTTTACCAATGTGAGGGTTTGATGGCATTAAATGAAGGATCGGATTCATTAAATTAAGTGGAAAGCGATGTACACAGATAATTTCAAGGGTTGAGCCTGAATATGTTTTTTAAATAGGAAGCGCTCAGCTGCTATACACAGAGCAGCTCTCAAATGTTTTTAATGACAGTATTTGTACACACTTCAGTTTAATTAACACATGGCAAACACTACCTAGTTTGGTAGCTAGGATATAGTCTCACACCAGTCAGCTCAATTAAGTAACACCCAACCCTTGAAGCATCAACACCCAAAGAAGAACATCCCCATCCCTGCCTGCCTAGGTCGAGGGATTTCTGCTTCCATCACCCCTCGTTTCTCTTGGATGCAACTGTCTCTCCAGATGGAGAAGTCCCCCTAGAAGAGAGGGGCTGATCAGTTCCTCGGTTTGRTTTATGTCCTGTTTTCTGCAGTCAGAACATGGATGGTTGCACATTGTCACYGCCCAGCGATTCCCAGTGCATAGCTATGTTTTGGGGTAAATATGTGATAATTGCTTCTGGAATTAGAGAGCTGTTCTTCTGTATGTGTATGCAAGAGCTTTCCTGGGGTGTGCAAACCCTTGTTGGCACAGGATCCGTGAGATTCAGAAGAACTGTGGCAAAATCCACTGGATTTTATGCTTCCGTCCTAGGGACGAACTTCAGAAAAATAGGTTTCTTGGGTTTCATGAATCCTTGTGAGCTCAGCTCAAGAGGGATCTGTAAGAGGASGAGAGGGGGGAAAAAATCACGTAAAGCCACATAAATACAACATGGAATGATTAAAAAAAAAAAAAAGCCTTGGTTTGGACAGGATTTGATCCACAGAAATAAACTTTTGCAGACTCAATTTGTTCTTTCAAGCTTCTGGGAAAACACCAGGCCAATTAAATGTCCTCCTAGCCTGGAGCTTCCTCTGGTCCCCCTGTCACCYACCTGCAACTCTTGCTTCATGCTAGAGAGGGGCACCCACCTTCTTGGAAAGGGCAAAGTTGGATATCTYAGTAAGCATGAACCATGGGTCCTAGGAAGCTATGACCAAGTCACCCAGCTTGTGTAGGTGAGTTTGGAAACCCGGGAYGCGTTCCTCACCGGAGTCTCCTTGCAGGTGCGGATGCTGAAATGCTGCAGCAGGATGGTGATGGCCGCTTTCAGAGTGAGGAGAGCAAAGCGCATGCCGATGCAGTTCCTGGGGCCCGCTCCGAAGGGCAGGAACGTGTAGGGATCTATAGCCCCCTTGTTCTCCTTGCTGAACCTGGTTAATGACACGTGTTAGGGGAAAAGAGGGTGAAGGAGGCAAGAAATCAAAAAAGTTCTGTTTTTATCTATGTATTTACTTTTTTTAGAGAGCAGCCTGCGGTTTTGGGCTGGATGGGAACCTTGAGAGGAATATACCATTTACAAAAGCAATGACCTATGGAAAAGTWATGACTTCGCAGAGAACAGAGATCAGCGCTGGTGTTCGGAGCAAAGCCTGCATGAGGGAAASAGGCTCAGCTTTGAGGATTATTAACTACCACAAGTAGTTACGGTTATAAGAAGTCCCATCAATCTAGGCAGACGTTGTCAGTAAGCTTGGAAATGTCACACAAGAGGTTGTGACGTGCCAGGGTTAGTCTCCCAGGAAGCCTATGCTGGAAATGTTGCCTTAAAGCTCATCTCCTTAAAAAAAACCCACTCTCTCCCATGACCATGCAACTTCTCAAGCTGGTGTTTTTTTGGGGAAGGAACCATTAGGTGCCTATTAATTACAGGCTAATACTTAAGAATTAATTGCTGCATCTGAGASAGAGCAGCACGAGATTTCTTTCATTATAGGCAGGGTACCTTTCTGGTCTGAACTCCTCTGGCTCTGGCCAGTGCTCGGGGTTGCGGTGCAGGGTGAAGGGTGGGATCACAACGACCACCCCTTCGGGAATGGTCACGCCCTTTATTTCTATGCTTTTCTTGCAGCTTCTTTCGAGCCGTCCTCCAAGAGGGAAGAGCCGGAGGGTTTCGTTCACCGTCATGTCAAGATATTCCATTTGCATCACTGCATCGTACGTGAGCGGAGCCTGGTGAGCAACAGGAGAAAGGTGACCGGGGAGACGATTAGATTTCCCTAAAATGACTGCTGAGATCACTATGTCCTGAAATGACTGAGCTTACGTTAAAAAGCTCAAAATGTACCAACGTAAGAAGGGATAGAGAGGCTGCTCTAGAGTCATGGCTGCAATGGAGCCATGGTACTTTCTATGACTGCAGCTTCATGGGATACCCTTGAAGGACGTTCCTGGAGGCAAATGTGCAGCTACCAAAATAAAACCCTGGGCTGAGTTTTCCTACATAACTTGGAAAGATTCTGCAAGATCTCAGGGGAGGATAKTCAGCTAAAGAGTTGCCTTGCCTGAACTAGAAAGAGGATACCTGGGTGATGATGATCTCTGCCTTCTTCCAAGGGTCCCTTACCTTGTTGGGCAAAACGGAGTCGATTTCCTGCTGCAGTTTTTGCTGGACGTCGGGGTGTGTGGCCAGCTCATACGCCAGGTAGGAAAGCGTGTTGCTGGTGGGCTCRTACCCACCAAAGATGAAAATAAATGCTTGGGACAGGACCTCCATGTCAGTCAAGCCTGTGAGGAAAGGGAACAAATGAAGCTTAAGCGGAATTAAGGGTCCTTGCAAGAAATGGGGTGGGTTTCCAACCAGTCTGGAGCTCTGTTGTGGCTGCTCAGACTTTCACTGCAGCTGGTTGGTTCTTTTTGCTCTTCCTGCAGAGGGGGGCAGCTATTTACTAGGGAAAACATCTACCTATGGCCTCCTCCATCCCTGCTGCCATCAAGTGTATCTGGAGGCTGTTACCTTTATAGTTGTGCTTCATGTCATCGCTGCTCTGAACGGTTGAGTTTTGGGATTCAATCATCATCTGCAGAAAATCCACTCTGCCCTGAGAAGGAAAGCAGSAGGGTTTCTTTTGTGATAAATGAGCCAGGGACAGCTCAGATAAATAGGTTTAATAGCCTGAGCTCTGTATTTTAGACTGAGAGGTCTCCAAAACACATGCAACTTCCCTCTTGTAAAACCCCTTGCACTTTATATTGGAAACTTATCTWTGCTTTTTATGAAGACATTGGCTTGGAGAGGCATATTTTGTAAAAGAACCTCATTAAAAAAAAGAATCCAAATCAAGAGGGATCATTTTACCATGAAGCACCTCCACCTTCTGAGAGATGAGAGAAGGGAAGGCGCAGTCCCACTAAGGCAGYACTCCTGTTCCTGCGTTATTGTACTGCTCACCCCTTCCTTTCCCTCTCTTTTCCTCTGCCTAACCTTCTCCAGGGAAGATCAGTGTCTTAGTCTGTTGAYTTATTTCAAGTTTTGCAAACTCAAGCTTAATCCAGTTCTCTTGAGCTTTCATTGGGATTTAGCTTTGGATCATGGACCTATGAAGTCCATTGTGCTCCTCTGCATAACCAGTCGAGTGAGAGTTTATTCCTATCAAGTGTCTGTGGTTAAGTACCTTTGGCTTCTTGTCGAGTCATTGGACTTAACCTTTCACATTGTTACCTTATCTGTTTTTCATTTTGAGCGTATTGAAAAGACGACATTTTCTGCCACAAGCAGGTTCCTGTATCTTACCTGGTATGTCTCCTTTTCACGATTCTTCTTGATCTTGGAGATAGACCTCATGAAGAAATCTACAGCATCGCTGGGGAAGAAGCTTATATTCATCTTGGAAAGAAGGGGAGCGAGGAATGGGCAAACAACTGAAAAATAAATGGAGAAAGAAGTGACATACTRTAAGTAAATGTTATCCCATAAGATCCCTGTGGCTGTCAGCAAGGAATTAACAACATTCTCAAGAAATAATTTTCCTTCTTGATTCCTTTTTTATTTCACCTGGGATGTGCTCTTTTTTTCCCCCACTCTCCTTGGGCTAGTTTGTCTTTACCCAACCCTCTTCCAGGTTCCTGTGAACTGGACGTATCTGAACTGGGTATCCTTGTTATTTAAAAGGCAACCCAAGCATGTGCCCTCTGCTGTGTTAAGGCACTGTTTTCTGAGGACAGGTCACATCTGCACATGGTGCAGCACTACAAGAGGAATGTGGCTCAGAACAGAAATACTTCAAGTTCTGAAATCCTTTCAGGTTGGGCTACTCAGTGCTATATTACACTCATACACATAGTTTCAAGCCCTCTTTAGAGCTCCAATATAAAGGCTGCATCCTGAGCTTGCTTAGAAATTCATAAAATGTACAGCAGCAGAACCTCCTCTGCCCATAGATCAGAATTTTCCCTGCATTTTAACAATCTGTCTAGTCTTGATTTAAGGTTGTAGGTGATTTAAGGTTGATCATCATCACCTCTAAACTATTCCAGTGCTAGGAAATTGCATCTAATTATGGGTCCCACTCAGTGTGCTCATTTGGGAAGCACTACTCTCTGTCAGCTTCATATTTGAACCTGTTTGTCAGGGACCTTTTTCCAGCCCTTCAAATCTTGGCTAGAATCTTCACATGGTTCTTGCATCGCAGACACCAAAGGCTRAGAAGGAGTTTTAGGAGCATTTCTTTCCTATGCTGCATATGGAAGTAAGATCACTTCTCTAATACTGCTTAATAGTCCTCCCTTAAAGCTTACTTGAACCTTTTAACCTAAACTCTGTATTTGCAGCAGATGTTTCATTTGCTCTCCCTGGGTGTTACCTTGCACCTGGCAGTGATGCTAGATGCTGTTAGTGGGCCATGGTTATTTAACCAAACTATTTAGATCAGCCCACTAAGCTTTACCAGCATCATTTGGTTATCAATAAAAATGAGTAAGTAGCCAACTTCCAATCTCATCTCCATTCTTATCTCCATAGCATGAGGATAACAGTGGGGAAATGAGAAGCCAAGAGCTGGCAGGACTTCCATCCTAAATGGTAAAACTCCTTAGTAGGAGCTGATAGACTGATGGATGGGATGCAGCAGTGTCTGATACCCTTCCTAAAGGCACAGCTTTATGCTACTCTGCGACACCTAAAGGAAGTTTTCAATTAGAAATRAAAAGTCCTTTACATAATAGAATGAAGAGTGGGTCAAAAAAGTCAAACTTGACGAGCTTCTTCATCTCTCTGACAAAGGGATCTTTGGGGTTGTTCATGGAATCAATGTTCACGCCAAAGGAGGTGCTGGTGACAACATCCATGCTGTAGCTTCCAAAGATCCTAAGAAAAGACGGAAAAGGCAGGCTGTGGTGAAACAYTTGGATTTTCCCACAGGGATTTGCAAAGCTGTGCTCAAGCACCCTTCTCCCCATCTAACCCCCCTTAGAAGGCTCTTTGGAGGGTCTCTGCCTCCAGGAGGCTGCACCAACATCCCATATTTTATTCTCCCGTGGGGCTCCTTTCCAGCCAGCCCTGCTATTCATTTCAGAATTCGGCTTTAGCAAGAGAGCAACCTGTATTGCCAGTAACAAATGAACCACAGCACTCGCCAACGACATTGCCATGCAGCCTGCTGCTCCTAGCAGTCACTTACTCCTTTACGTCTATAGGCCGGTCCTTTTCCCCTTGTTTCTGGACGTTTTTCACCAAGACTTCCCCATACTGCTTTATTATGGGAAACATCTGCAAAACAAGCCCGAGCCAGTCCCTTCAATATGGTGCATTTTACTCCTTCAAGACAGGCTTACAAAAGACGGCAGGSGGTTTCATGAATGCTAACAAATAAGATCTTTCTATTAGGCCTTTAATTTAAACTTTTTTTAAAAGAAAAAGGAAAAAAAAGCTGTTTACAGTAGGAAGCATAAATTAAACAGGCCAATAGTTTAGTCGCCAAGTTTTGGCTAAAGAAATCAAACCCATGTCTCTCCAAGCCTGCGAGCACCCGGACTCCCGATTTTCCCGTTTCGTTTGCTGTGTTTTACCTCCTTCAGCTTCCCACTGGTGAAGGTTGGGGAGAGCACGGTGCGAAGCCTCTTCCAGTGCTCGTCCTCCGCTATCGAGACGGCGTTGCGGAGCACCCCAGCCAGGTCMAAACGCTGCAGGAGGAAGGCGAGGTCAGAGCACCGCGCGGCTCAGGACATTTGCACCATCCTTGCCAASGGTGCAAATGCCGGGTGCAATTCACTGCGCAGTTATTCCTGGTGGCAGGCTAGGAATTCCTTGCAAACGGGCTCTTTTAAGGCTCAGATTCCCCAGGTGTACAAGCAGTAAAGCAGCTCAGAGACACCAGAAGCAGCAGCCCAACGTGGTGGAGCTGCTCTTGCTGCACGCAGCCAGAGCCCTCGCTCAGGCTGGGAGCTGCAGCTCGGCACTCGCACCCGCTTGGGCAGCTCCAGGCTTGCTGTGCTCACCTGGATGGACAAATTCCCCCCTCGTTTCTTGGCACGAGGGCTGAATTTGCCCCAAAAGCAGGCAAACGGCTTCCCCRGGCAGAGCAGTGGGTGCCCCCAGCCCCGGTTCAGCAGGGGAACAGTGACATGCAGTGGCCGTTTACACACAGTCTCCAAAGGGAAGAGCCTGTTCCGGGCTTGCTCCCCGCGCTCTTTGCCGCATCGCCAAGCCCCTGCGCTTACCCTGCGGTTGGTGAAGGTGGTGTAGCACTCCTTGACGAGCACGGCTTTGATGATCTGGGGGTCCGTGACCGCCAGCACGGGCTGCCTGCCGTCGTAAAACCTGGGGGGGAGAGCAGAGGGCTAAAGGAGGCCGGGCGGCTGCAGAGCATCCCTGCTGGCAGCTGGGAAGCAGCACGGGCTAAGGAAACGCTTCTCCACCCTGGTCAGCAAACACCCAAATATTAGAGCTKAAAAAGGGCCCCCAGGCCACCCCTCTAAGTGGTAAAGAGTAGGAAACCTCCTAAATTCACTGGGAAACGGGCAGGTCTCTGTACCTCAAAGGAGCCGATACTAAATGAAGCGAGTGGCTTCACTTCCTCCCTTGACTCTCGGTGTTTTTCCGGACACTTAAACACGTTACCGTATTAGATGGAAACTTGTTCGACCCCTTCCACTATCTTGAACTGGGTGTCTGGAGACTTGTGCTGACAGCACTAAAATATCCTCAGAGATGAAAACTTTACTCTCTTTTTTGGTCTCTCTTTAGCTTTAATTTGGAACGCTTTCTTCCAACAGATCCAGCCTAAGCACAGCTACGCGTTTTCCCCATCATGTAAAGATCGCGTTTCCAAACTTGAGACATTTTGCAAAAATTTGCTCCGGGGACCAATGGCTGCATTACCGAAGCTGTGTGAGTTGGTAGCTCGAGTTATCACAGTGGTAATAGCAGCCATAGGGAATGCCCTGGCCAAGGTATTGGGACCTACAGTCCTTTGAATGGTCATGGGTGAGAATGAGGAATGAGGGTGAGAATGAGACAGGCCCTGGACCTTGGACCTGTTTATTGTCTCACCCGTGGGAGTTCACACTCATTCTTGCTAATCTTGCAAACCAGAAGAACTTGTCTTTCCAGTTCCAAACTCTCCCTTAAGTAAACAGCTTTTTTTTCCTATATGCTTTGATAAAGCCTTTAAATAGGYTTTAAAATAGTTATAGTCATAGTGTAGAGCCATACAAGGCAAAGGAATTTCCTTGGGGCACGGCACAGGCCCGCAAACAGAGCTCGGTATCAGCAGCACCTTGTCACACACTGGGACTGTGAGGGTCCAGAAACACGTTTGGACTTGCAGAAATCTGAGCATTCCCAAAGCATTATTTTTTTTTCTTGCTCTTTCAATGGGTTCTGGTTTTATCTTAGGAAAAGATCATGGGTTCCAACAAATACTCACCCCCAGACTTTCCCATACTTCCGGAAGCATTCATTGTCAAACTCCAAGAACCCCTGTGGAAAGCAATTTAGGGAGGAGATCAGGAGGGAGCACCCAGCCCGAGCATCGGAGCAGAGCTTGGCATCTATAGATAACTTATCAACGCCTGTGTCAGCAGGGGCAGGTGCTCCCGGMCGCTTCCATCACTTACTTTGCGATATTCCAGGCATGTCCCAAAGAAAGGCAGAGGGGTTGGCCCCGGAATGCCTAACTTCTTGAAAACCCCGAACGGCCAGATCCCRTATCTGTAAGACAGGAGGGGCACCTGAGTGCTGTGAGCTCCACGGGAGGAACCCAGGCCTGCACCGAAGCCGCTTTGGCACCAWGCGGAGSAKGGGGACCTGCAAGCTGGAAAAAACWTGGCCCAAAAGAATATYATGCAGTAAAAAAMCTACTAAAACTCCTCAAACTCAGGCCATGCRAGAGATGGCTTTGAGTCAAAAACAGGTTTTCCACCAAGGAACAGATGCTCCAGTACAGAGAGGACCTCAAAGCCCTTAGTGAAATGCAGACGAGGAGCTCCTGGCCACCCAGAGGAGCAGCAGTAAAGAGAGATGCAAGAACGCACACCAAGCGTACGTGTTTTCATTGCAGCAAAATCAAAGCAGTGCCAGAAGCGAGGTCCCACGCGTGGCTTTTGCCAGACTACACTTTAATTTCATTTACTGTTCTCTTTCTCCTCAGCCCAGCAGTGTGTCGTGAAGCCCTGGTGATTTTCTCATTAGATTTTATTGACAGCTTTGCAGATTTCTTTCCTCGGAAGGACTCTTTTTTGGCAGCTATGGAGCTATTGCTTCTATCTCGGGGCCCTCTGCTCTGTGCTGAGGGTCTGGGCTGTCTACCTTTGCAGCTCCTCTTTGGTTGTGTTGAAAATGCTCTTCAAAATATTGGGKTTTTTGCTGGCCAAGTGCCTCTGCTTCTCCCAGTGTTGCCTGAAACTTGTCCTGTCTCCATTTTACCCTTTTCCCTCCAGATTTAATTCACTGCTCCATGCAAAGAGTCTATGGATGCTCATTTTTAGCAATTAGAGGCAGCTGGAGCTGCAGGAGGACCAAGGTTTGGCCAATTGCAGAGCCCAGACTTGCCATAGGAATGGAGAACAGGCTGAAATCTTTTGAAACGCAGCCAGGACAGCACAGCCTAATACTCTTATGGCTCAAACATGCCCGCTTTCCTGCAATCTAAGTAGGGCCGTTCAGCGCAAAGGCAGAGAGTACCCGTTACATCATCTCGCGATGGAGAGGAGCCAGAAATGCCTGGTGTTCATTCACTGGTGAACCAGAATAGCGTTGTTGCAGGCAGGAGCAAACGGCTTTGAACGGGTGGGGGATTTTCTGTTTCCATTGGGAYACCAGAGCACGAGACCCTGGGGTTACTCCTTGCAAGAAAGGGCAAGGGGCTGCAGGAGGCAGGTGGCCAGCAAGCAGGGCATGGCCCGAGACACTGAGATAGGAAGGTCTGGGCCAGAAAACAGGCGATTTTTGAAGGAGGCTGCCCCAAACAAGTCTTTGAGCAGTACAAATGACTCTAACCCCAAATCATAGGCAGGGGCTCAAAAAGAAAGCAGAGCAGAAAGTTTCAGCACACAGAAAACTTAGCAAGCTGTGGCAGCTGAAGCYTTGCCAGAGCAGATAAATGGCTCGTGCTCATGTGCGCTGCATTAATCATTAAGGTTTGCAGTTAGAAACAGGCTGTGCCTGGCAAAGGGCTTGTCAACACAGCAAGAGTTCTGTTAGTGCAGCCTTTTGGAAGGGGTGATGCAGCTTGCAGCAGCMTCCGTTAAGCTGAGGAAGGTTCTCTTGGTGACACCAAGGTATGTTTCTGTGTGATAGCATGTGTTAGTTTGGTTTGTTTGTTTTTTCCTGAAAAGGCTGGGAGTAGAGACCTGGGGCTCCCTTCTTCCCATCAGTGAGGGAGGAAAGGCCTTGGGGCAGTAGCGCTGTGAGCATGTTGGGGGCTGACTCCTGCCAAGCCTTGCAGCAGGTTTGGGTGCCTGGAGCACCTGGGCACTGCTGAAGGCGTCAGGAGGAGCAGGAGTGAGCTGAGTCGTGCCCTTTCCCTGCCGCCTTTCTGCTGCTCTCCACTTCTGCAGGTCAGGCAGCAGCAGCATTTACTGCCTCCCCTCTCTTAGCCCGTCAGCCCAGCAAAGGCTTCCTTAGACTGTCTGCTGCTGTGTGCAGTCACGTAACAGACCTTGCGTCCGTGTGGATCTTTAGATCACACGTCCACATGGATCTTCTGCCAATGCCTCATTACCGATGCTGGAAATTGCACCCACCTGTTTGCGCTTCGGCAGATGAGTCACATTAAAATGAGCAATGAGGACRGGAAAGTGGCTTGGGCAGAGAAGCGGTAAAGGATGTTCTACTCACAGTGCCAGGAGTCCTAAGAAAACGAGCAAGAAGGCCCAGGTCTCGAGGGAGAAGGACGGCAGGAGGTTCATCCTGGCTCTTCCCCTGCTCGCTCCGAGCTCGGGCACGATGCGGTTCTCCCTGTGGCCGAGGGCTGGGGGAAGTCACAGCGTTTTGTAACGCGTAATCTCTTGTGTTTGGTCATATGATTGAGGGGCTGTCTCTGTGTCACCGAGGAGGAGGAGTGAAAGGCAAAGGTAGCAAAGAATGATAATCCGGATAATAAATTTCCGGTTGCAGGTGTGTGTCATGCAGTAACGTCTAAGGCCTTGCAACATACTTGATGCATAAATTGTCAGCAGTTCCCACTTGTGTCTCTGCCAGCAATAACTGTCTTTCTGCTGGGTAAGGCTCCCGGGCTCCTACACCAAAAATAAATAAAACCAAGTTGCAGCAAAAAGGTAAATCCCCAAGCAGGTGTCAGACTTGGTTTACAGAAGGGCAAGGAAAAGAAAAGYGAAAAGGTTATTGGAGTATTGCATGACAAGATATTTTCTGGCAGCTGAATTAGCTTTGGCAGAATGTAAGATTTAGTTTAAAATATCTTTGTTTCTGCATGTGTTGGGAAGAGACTTTCTGCTTGTGTCTGTGCTGGTCAGAAACTATTTCCAACAAGGGCCTGACTCGCCTCAGTCACCCCCAATAGGCTACAGAAAACTTGGAGGGTCCCCTTGCTTCCCAGCTTTTGTCCAAATAGTTTATAAGGAAATTATTGCTCTATACTATGATTTGGGGGCTGGGGGGGAAGCATCTTTCTGCAGCACCTGTTTAAGGGCACGAGCAAAGGGAGAATAAGAGATTTGTAACGGTTTTCTCCCCAGGATGGGGCAGCAGTTTAGAGGCATCCAAGAAACCTGGATGTGGTGAGAGAAGATTATGACGRTGGAGGAATCTTGGTTGTTTTGATGGTGTTGGATATAAGTGGTCATAACACTAGGGCAAAAGGATATCCAACTTGCACAGAAGCACACTACGGCATCTTTAGGGCTTGGCTTGTAACTTTAAAATGAGCAATTTCCTTCCTGTAAACAGGGCTGAGATCTTCCTTAGAAGGAAGTTTGCTGAACGCGCCGGGTGCTGCAAGCGTTAGGAACAGCGTGTGCCTTTACCTCCCKGGGTGCTGCCGTGATTGATGGGCTGGCTGATACGTGGCTATCGATCCACGTGCTGACACCCACCGGGTTGGAGAGCCCTCAGCCAGCCCTGTCTCGGGAACATCTGCACTCGTTGCACCTCTGCCTGCCCTATGCCCTGAACTTCAGACCCAAACCGGTTGCAGATTAATTTGTAACAATGGGTCTGCTCCAGTTCATGACATGAGCGGGCAAGTTAATGACATAATTATGTAAGTGTGTTTTGGGTCATATCTTGCTTGGCACAGCTATATCATGATAATACGTTATTAAAGACGTGGTTTTGTATCCAGAGCCTGTCAAGTGACTAATGCTTGGTTTTTTTTATAAGTCATCCCTTGCATGTTTCGATGTTTCCTTGAAAGCTGAATTTAGTAGTCGCCCAATGTTCCTGACCTGCCATATTAGGAAATGGGTAGCACAGTTTATTTGAGGAGCAAAAGAACAGGAAAAAAGCGGGGGGAAAAAAGGAGGGGGAAAAAGGTGTAAACAAGCTCTGGGAGCACTTGAAAGCAAGAGGCTGCAGCCAAGCCCCACTGCTGGTTTTGAAGTGAGGGCTTTTCACCACAGGCAAGTAGAATGTGCCTCCCTTTTCATTTTCTTTTTTCTCTGAAAGAAAAAGACCTTGGAGAGGGCTGACGGCTTTAGAAACACCACCAGAAACCCGGTTCCATTGACCCCTGGCAGAGGAAAGTCAGTGACCCAGGGCTGAGTGACGGACACCCRCGTGATGTCCCAGCGCAGAGCTGGGGTTATGTCCTCGCTGCCGTCCTCTCAAAGCTGCTGTCCCTTAATCCTAGGACGTGGCCGTGCCCGAGCGGCCGGCACTGGGAGCTGGAGCAGGACAGCGGSATGAGGCACTTGGACATGGTTTAGCAGGCACGGTGGTGACGGGTTTACGGTTGGCCTTCAAGGATCTTGAAGGTCTTTACCCACCATAATGAGTCCATGATGGTCTGGCTAAACCCTCCCTTTCCTCTTGAGAAGGGGTAGGCCACGTCTGAGAGGTGTTTCCTGCCCTCTGTTTATGGAAGGGAAGATAAAGATCAGCTTCGGTGGTTGGAACAACAACAGCACCAAACCCAACCACCCTCCTCCCTTCCTCTTCTAGGGGCTGCACCATCCACCCAGGAGCGAGGTCAAAGCGTGGCTCGGTGCAGCCCATGAGGCTCCAAGGGGCTCGTCCCTCTCTTTCTTAAGCCACATTCAGCTCGGTAAAGATCCGTGCCAATAACCCACAGCAGGTCCCCTCTTCGCCACAGGGTCTCTGCATCAAGGAACCGCAAAAGCAAACCCGTCCTGTTGTCCAGCAGATAAATGCATTTTCTCTTCCAAAAAGAACTGAGCTGGAAAACTCATAAATCTATTTCAGGAAAGGACAGTGATGTCCCTGACTCTCGGTGAAAACAAGAGGCTACAGCAAATTCACTTTGCCTTCCCTGTTGTCTGCCTTCCCCGGGCTTCCAATCTCTCAAAATGAGCTGAGGAAAAGAGGGGAGAGGCAGGAAAAGGGGCACTGGAGAGGAGAGGGAGGGGAAAAAGGGGGCAGGGGGAGGAAATACGAAGGAAGAAAAGCAGGGTCTGGTTTCAAACCGTTTTCTCATGATCGCACCAGAACCAAAGGAGCTCTGTTGCTAATGGCAATCTTGTGGGTGCTCTGACGTCTAATAGGGGCTACTGCTCTTCAGTTCTTTTCTTGGGGAAGGCACGACCAGAGTCTCTCTACCTAATGGCCTATTTTGTTAATACCCAAAGAAGCTCAGTGCTGCTGTCATCTGGGTCGTGTCTAGCCCATTGGGCCATCCTGACTAATGTTTCCTGAAACTTTTTGGGGTAGGAGATGCAAGAGCTTACTTGGTACACAAACAGCACCCTCAGTCAAGACTCGCTGCCTTAGAAAACCAGGCTTAAGGCAATCTTCCAAATACAGAACTTCAGTTTTCAGAAACTGGGGGGGATAGATCTTGAAATTGGAGGTTGCACATTATATCTGACAGCGAAGAAACTAAGAATGTTATTTTATGGGAAGAGGAGAGCAAAGTCCATTGTTATGTTATGGGAAGAGGAGACCAAAGTGCATTTACTGCTTCAGAGATTTTTTTCCTTTCCTTTTCCTCTGTTCCTTCTCGCAGATTGTCCCTTCAATCTGTTTGGGTCCTTCAGACCTGTCTCCCTCATTRCCCTGCTGAGCTTTCAGGTATACTCTGCTTCTCAAGGGTGTTTCCAAGTCCACCACACCCTGGCATGGCTTTTGGGGCATGTGATGACACAGCTTGTGGCAGGCAAGGACACTCTGCTCTGCAGACTGGAAGACTGCAGTCCTGGACAGGGGTTGCATTCCCACCTGTGGAAAGGCCCTTCTCGTGCCAGGACCTGGCCCACTCCTGGGTGGAGGCATTACATAGAGTGTGAGGTTAAGGGTATCTGCACTGCCCACCCCAAGGCTTTAGGCTGCTGCACCATATAGCAGTTCTCGTGTTGCCACCAGCTTCAAGGAGAGATGCAGACTGAGGGCGAGAGGTGTGAAAAGCCAAACTTTGCTGCAAATTCAGAAGAGAATTGAGCTGCTTTCCCGCTTCTAATGCCACTAAGTAGCTCAGATTAATGGATTAATGGCTTTCAGGAAAGCAAAAGAGTACTGCATTGGTATTTGTAGTGTAATGAAAGCAGAGCTCCTAATCCAGGTGCTGAACAGGGTCTGAGCAAGAGGGATTTTGTGTGCAATAATGGCTGGGGACCAGGCAATAAAGATGGAAGAACATGTATTCCTTTCACAAACCGTGAAGCCCGATGATGTAGGGCTGGCAGAAACCCAGGGGAATTGCAATTATGCCTGGGACACAGGTGTGGAGGAGAAGGAACTGTTCAGATGAGCAAGAGCTATGGGTTCTAAAACAGCAGGTAGCGCTTTGTGTGGCTGATGAAAAGGAAGGGGAAGGAAGCAGGAGGAGCAGCCTGGGAAAGGCTGAATTTTTAGGGCTAACTCACTCCTGAGTATGATCCTCAAAGAGGTTCTGCTGGGCTGCCTTTAGGACTCGATCAGTGGTTCCCAAGGCTGGACATCTCCAGGGGCATCTCCAGTGATCCCTAGGGTATCTGCTGGGGAGCTGTATCTTTGTGGAATACCTTAAGCTCTGCATACAGGGATTAGAAATAGGCCAGGAACTGCAGCAGGGCTGATATAAAGCCTGTGTGAGAGTCCACGGGTGTCTGCACTGAAGAAACACCAGCCTGGCAAGCAGCAGGATGCTCCTGGTTCAGTTCTGAGGAGTAATTCAGGGTGCTCTAGAAGAAGTGGTAGTGGCAGGATTACCTCGGCTAGGTTGAAATGCATTCAGTTGGTTTAATGTAAGTGGAAGCATGAGCTAAAATAAGCTTATATAACTAAAGTTCTCTTTTCCCAGAGGACAAATTAGAGACATGAACCAGTGGGACATCTCAGGGCTGTTAACGCAGACTGTGCCTAGGCCCTTGTGCCAGCCAAGGAGGATGGCACCTATAGGACTTGCACCCAAGTGCCCTTCTGGGCTGGAAGGTGGGTTTTGAGCCCACCTTGGGCATGAGGTCCCAAGTTGCATGAGGAGATGCATCGTGCCTGGTGTCCAGGGCTTCACTGGGTTGTTCCCCAAGTACTCGGCCGGGCTGGATGGTGGTTGCTGGAAGATGAATGCAGGTGCTTGAACTATTTAATCAAATTATGGTGTTGACCCAGAGACAAATGAGTTGCCGTTCGGCTGGGAAGGAGCAGGATTCCTGGCACTGGGAAGTTTTCCTACTGCAGTCTGAATGCCGAAAGAAGACTGAGCTAATGTAAAGTGAAGCTAGATAAAATGTTGATCAGAGGAGAGCAACCACTCAAATTTCTTACCAAAGCAATTCTGCCGTAGCAATGTGAGGAGCTGGCTTTCTGTAAAAGCAGATGTGGGGGGGCAGCTGCTTGTTTTCTCTGGTACACGATGGTTTAGTTACCCACAGGAAAAAGCTTCATAATGAATGTTTTTTGCCTGTGGTTAAAATATTGATACAGTGCAGCTAGATTAAAAAAAAAGGAAAAAAATCAATGCATTTGCGAGGTTTGTAATGATACTTTATGCAGTTCTATCTATAGATGACTGATGCCCTCCTGTACATTGGTTTCCTTGGGATTTAGAAAAAAAAACTTGCTAAAAATTTCAACAAAAACGTAATTAATTCCCCTGGATGTTTTGTTCCATATCCTGAGCTCTGGAGCTCCGCAGAAACTAGGGCACTTTTTCAGAGGCTTTTCAGTTAAAGTAATATCTCTGAAATGTACCAATCTGCCTTCATAATCTTTACAATACACGATTATATGCCTTTTCATTATAAGAAATGACAGCTATAAAAGCTTCATCATGTCTGGATAGCTAATTAACTCTCAGCAGTATATTCTTTTGCCTGTTTCAATGCAACTGTAGCTTTGAGATCCTCCCAATTTAGCCTTGCAGAGCAAGGTGTGAATTCATAAAGGGAAGAGCTTGTACCCTGTGAGGGCTGCGCAAGGCTCCTTGCCTGGGATGCAATGAAAGGCCAGGGTCTGTCCCAACATGGGAGCAACAGGAGCCATCCTGGATGTGTATAAACCAGAGCGATGCTTTCCCAGCACATGGTGCACGGTCCTGCAACCTGCAGAAAACCAGAGAGAGGCTCCTCTCGTGGGCTCGATTGCATGCAAATAGGCGCTGTGTTTTCACCCGGTAGTTTTGGCTGTGAAAGCCTCGATGAGAGTTGCCCGGGCAGGCCCTTGCCCAACCGAGCACCGCGTTTGTGTGTCGGCGCCTGGCGGAGCGGGCGCGCTCGGCTCTCCCGGCGGTGACGACGCCGATTGCTCACCCGGAGATCCTCGAGGCTTCTCACGCAAAGCGTCACATGAGAGTGTGAAGCAAGAGTAAGGAAACGCCTCCCAGCCCCGTGCTGGCAATGGGAAGGGTGGGAGGGCTGGCTGGGCGCTCTGCTGCAGAGGAAGGGGCTGCGATGACAACCCTTGGCCTTCCCAAAGCCTCTCGTTTACGCACGGAGCTGAACACAAGTGCTTCCAAACCCCTGCTCCCTCACCCGGCTCCCTACCCCTCCGGCCCCCGCTGCTTGCTCTGCTTCTGACTCCCTACAGTGATTAAAAAAAACCTTGCAGTGATAATCGGATTCCCATCAGGATGTTCTCCTGTTGCCTAAGCATGTATCCTGATGCTTGCCTTGCTGTTGGCTAAATAGCGTTTGTGTGGTGCACAAACGTCTCAACCTCAAGTCAGTGCTGCTTCTCTTTTAGCTAAAATTAACAGGGCTTGTTTTGAGAATCGGCGCTTAAAATTCTCAGGCACAACAAATACCTGGGTGTTGAGACCAGCGTTGGTATCTGGGCTCTTGTTTGGCTTGGCCTGTGAAAAGTCCACGTTTGGTGCGTGTTTGATGTGCTAAGATAACTGTGCCCCAAGAGAGAAGGCAAGAGGGGCTGGGGCGGGGGACAGAGCTGCAGCTTCTCCAGCGCAGATTAGATAGGAGATGTTAACTGGGTTCATGCAGCGGCGGTTAGACCCGGCTCAAAGTGTCCGTGGGCTTATCTGGGCAGCCCACAGGAGGACACGGGCTCCGGCCACGTGTCTCACTGCAGAGCTGCTGCTGCTCTGCACATGCAGTTTGCTCTGGATGTTTAGTGGGTGATGGCACAGAGGTGTTTCCAGAGGCCTGGAAGCTACTAAGGAAGGAGTGGGAAAGCAGGGGGGACATGTCTGTGTCCATCCTCATCCATTCCCCGTGGAGCAGGCATGGTGGGAGCAAAGCCGGGGGCATCCCCGTCTCCCCAGCAAGCACAGGAGTAAATCCAACAAGATGAGTATAAATGGCACGGATGGAAATAACAGCTTTAAAACCCTTGTTCCCCAAGGCTCATGTGCCCAGCAGTGCACCAGGATCTCCAAGAGGGAGAGGAGAGAGAAGAAAAATAATAATAACTGGAGATAGGGAGGACAGATTCAAAACCTTCTCCTCAAACTCCATGGCTTTATGTATCCTGCAGCCCTTGTATACACGAGTAATCCTTGCAGAGTAATCCTGAGTGCCTAGTGCTGCTTACCTGGGGGAAAAAGAGGACAAGACCCTGCTTAGAGGCTCTGAGCTTGTGGCTTGGATTTTGAGCACAGACACCCCTCAGTTCACCCAGGCAGCCCTCGTCCCCTTTGCATCCAGTTAGTCATTTAATAAGAGTCTCAGAAATAATGCTGAGCCCGGCACTATTGAACCTCCCTCCACTTCATCCTTTCCCCGTGCAGAAGGGGATATTTGCTTTTGGCCACTGGTTTCTCTGAGGCTGAGCTGCTTTGCAGCAGGAATGCTCTGCGGAGCCCCCCAAATATCCTTGGCTCTTCTGCCCGTACCCACAGCAGTTCACGCTCTTCCTAATAACCTTCCTCTCGAGCCTCTGTGTGTGACAAAGACCTTTAAAATGTCGGGCAGAGACCCAGAATGAAGGGCATGGTGGTAAATCCCGGCCCGAGTTTGACACGATGGGAAATTCATCCCCCTCCTCAATGCGTAAATTATTTTCTGCTGCTTTTCCACCTTTAGCTTTTTTACTGCTGCCTTCCCAGCGCCGAGCAGTGAAATACGACATTATTTACTCGTGGAGCACTAATAACGCGTGCGGGCTATAAAAGCTGCCGGCGCCAGGGTGAGGCAAGCACACCAAGGGGATGCTCCTGTGTCCCGCTGTGGGGCCATCCCATGTTCCCACAGTGGCTTTTGGCCCGCTTGTCCCGCGGTTCCCCAAGCATGAGGGATGCTCTGCCCTGGGGACCAGCATCCAGACCACACGGACACCCCTGAGCAGCCTCCGTTGCTGTCCCCATCACTGCGGGACTGGAGTGGCTCTATCCATCCGGAGGAGGGATTTGCAGGAACGCGTGCCAGGCACCCCATCTAACTTCCTACTTTACACCAAACGTGGCAAGTTTAAACAAAATCGAAGGGTTTTACAGCTTGTTTTGGCTCCGTTTTGCTCCGTCTTYGGGTTGCGCTGAGGAGGGGAGACCGTTTGCCATTTCAGCAGAAGTCTGCCGAATATTTCTCCATTTCCCGGCCCATTGCACCGAGCTGCTCAGCAGTCAGTCCCGGGGAGGAGGCTCTCCTTAGCGGAGCCAAGGAAATTCTCAACTCTATTAAGAAAACAGATTGTGTCAGAACTTAAAATGCCAATGAGGTGCTGATTGACCTCGAGCATCCATACGTTTCTGTAGAAAATGAGAATGTTTGGAAGCGGCAGTCAGTATTTCTGAGGGCCTGCGACTGTAGATGAGAGTTGGCTGCACAGATTAATTAAAGGGCTGGAGAGGCTGCGAACACGATTACCTTTTCTTATCTCGTTCCAAAGTCCATGCAATATCTACAGTGTTTCAGAGCTTTATGAGTTCAAAAAAAATCAATAGGAGTGGAGCTCTCATTATCACCAGCCAACAGATGAAGCCGTATGTGAAGCAAAAACATCGGTGGGGAAGGAGGTGTCACCTTTTCACGGGCGAGCGGATCTGCCCTCTAGGAAAGGCTGAGTAAATATCTGAAAAAATGACTAATGCTGTAAATCACCACTGTTGTCTCCTCAAACGAGGAGTTTAGGGGTGCTTGGTGTCATGGTCTTGCTGCAAAGGGTGGGGTTTGGCTTTGCTGCCCAGCTCCTTTGTCCTTCTCCCTGCACAGGGGTTCTTTGATGGCAGGTCCATGCAGAGGACTTGGTGGGATCTTGAGAAACACCCAACTCGGGCCCTAGGGAGCAGATGCTGAGAGCTCCCAGCTTTGCTTTCCCCATAAATATGGGTGTCCCATAGGTGCCTCTGGGACGGGGGAGAGGGTGCACCTCACGAAGGAGGTTTTCTCCTGTCCATCTCATCAGGGCCTTGTTTCACTCCGGAATCCGTGGGGCCACCACCATGCAGGGCTTGAGATGGGAGAGGGCAACTTCATTCGCAAGGACTTTGCAGCACCCTGGCTGGTCGGGGGCATTTCCACCCCCAAGGGGCTCCAGCTACCGCGACTGCGGCTGCATCGGTCCAAAGTCACCGCGAGCAGCAAGGTCAGCAAGCTGGCAGTGCCATCGTGGCCTGCTGCAATAAACACCCAGGGTTTTACAACGCAATTCGAGACAGGACCTGCTCTTTGCCATCCAAGCAAGGTCCAARCTGCGCCAGCGTACGGCTATGAGTCAGGCAGGTTTCGATTGGAGATTTCAAATTCCCCAAACAAGGACTGATGAGGCTTCCAGGTGCTCCCATTAATCTTGTTGTCCGGAAGCTGGCACTGGCCAAAGTTGCTCCGTGTTGGWGCTCGTGTCTCTGCCCAAAAGGTGACAGTGGAAAGGGACCAAAAAGCAGGCGGGAAGCAGGCGGCCACTCGCGGTACCGATGCTCGGGTCTGTGGACAGTGGAACTCCTTGTGACGCTGCCTGCCCACATCTGAATGTCTCCAGTGTATTTGGGTTGCAAGGACAGAAATACCCTGGCCATCTAAAATCGCCTGCTTGGGGAGACCCCTTTCCCTGGGATTAGCTCAGATGTCCCTGTTGTCCYGTGCGTGTGTCCAGGAGGAACAGGCAGATGATTTATTCAGTCCACCCCCRATTATATGTTTGTTAGGAGGGGTAATTTCCAACTGCAGATTTGTTCCCGCTGCCTCCCTCTCCACGCGGGAACTTGCTGACCTCAGAAGCGTTGAATTAGCAGCTCCGGGCCCGCCGCGTGCGAGAGACATAATTTCCACCTCATTTGAAGCTTGCCGCTCGGCTGCGTTTTGTTGTGCTCTTCCCAGCACTGCGTAATTTCCCTCYGTAATAAGGGGATCAGTGTCTCATAATTAGTGCGGACCGCGGCACTGCATCCTGGAAAACGAGGCGCGTTGGGAAAATGCTGGTGCCTCCCCCTTCCTTGGGGGATGTTAGCCCGGGTTTTCAGTGCAGCCCRTTATTGTGCTCGGATGTAGCCCAAGGAAAATGCGTGATGGAGGCAGAGCGAGGTGGGCGATAGCAAATCCTTTCCCAGGGCTCCGGGTGTCCAAGTAAGGATGGAAGCAACCTGCTGCGCTGCCAGGGTCCTTGGGAAGGCTCTGAGCATCACGTTTTTGCCCAAATCCCTCTTTGCAGCCCACACGTTGGCAGGGCGGCACCAACATGGAAGAGGGTTGCAGGGTGATGGTGCACTGGGGGTCCTTGCCCCCACTGTTGCTTTTGGCCCATGCTTATTTAGGCAATGTCCTGTCCTACCTGYTCAGAGACAAAACACTGCTTGGCCACATCTGGCTATGCCTTATTTCAAAGGTATCCTTACATAGCAGTCAGGCTGGAGGACAGAYGCTTATTTCTTCTTTTTACCCTTTTTTTCTTTTTTTAAACATCATAACAGAAAAACAGGCTCATCTTGCTGAGCCGGGCACCCTCCTGACAGCAGGAGGGGAGTGATGGATGCACCAGGGCAGCGTTTCATCAGACTATCGAGCCACGAGGTTGGCTGCTGCCATTCATTCTTGTCATTTGAATCCTCTCGACGAGGGAGATTGCATTAGAACCCTGTAAGGGAGAAGTGCTGCCCATGTCCCCGTCGGGGACGGCAACGTTGCTTCATCCATCCATCCATCCACCCATCCAACTGCGGGACGAGCCGTGGGGAGCTCTTGGCCAGGCAGCTGGTTGAAGGTGACACAAGACAGACCACGAGCATCATCTGCCACCTCCTCCGGCTGCCAGAGCATGGGAAGGGGAGGCCAACCAGGCTCCCCRTTCCACATCCTCCATCCTACTCAGTAGAGAAAATACTTTCTTCCCTTCATCTTGCTGGCAAGAGAAGAAATTTGCCTTTCTTCAGCCTTTTTACTGCTGTCTTTTTTTTTAATTTATTTTTAACATCTTGAGCAGTCGGCCGGTAGCCAGGTTTCTGAAGGTGTTTAAGCACCGACAGATGCAGCTCGGTACCTGCAGGGATTTTTCAGGCGCATCTTGCTGTAATTGTTTATGATATTTTTCACTTCCTAACACAATCTCTTTGGTAGCATCACCGTCCCTGCTAAGAATATATTTTCCACYGCAGAACTCAGTTGAATCTTGCTGCTTTTCTTTGCTTTAATTCTGGGGAGCTGTGCAATAGGACAACCAAATGGGCAAAGCTTGCTTCTCAAATGGGTACTTTTGCACAGATGTTAGGCCCATAGAAATGCTAGTGGGATGCAGAGACAGTGTATGCTTTTATTTGCTGCGAGAAAAAAACGGTATGAGCAGCGTATTTCCACAGAGGTGGTGAGAAACAGCCAGAGAATCAGACGCTCGGTCTGCAAATGCAAAATATTCCTGCAAAATATTAGCAAAATATTCCTGCAGCAGAGCATCATGGCCAAACTCGCTGCTGAATTTGGGTGTTTCTGTATCTCCCTACAGATTCACAGAGCGTCCTGGTCACGGTCACCAGCAAGGGCACCGTAGCTCATGGGGCTCCGAGGACAAGGCGACAACCCGGGGCGAGCTGTCGCTCCCCAAGCACCAGGATTCGGGCTGAGCCCACGAGCGCAGGGCTGCAACTCCCATCCTGCACTGCCATCTATAGCACGGCGCTGAGCACAGCAAAGCTCCAAGGCGGGAGCCAGCGCGGGGCCTTCCCGCAGCAGATGCCCTGGTTGGTTCCCACGGGTAGCGAGGGGCAGGCGGGTCGCTCCAGCACCACGGTTGGGCTTTGGGGCACTGGATGCTGCTGGTTTCCTCCTGCTCTTCTTGCACCCGCCCAGGGCGAGCGCTGTTCCAGCTCCCACATCCCCAGTCCTCCCGCCTGTGCATCCCTCCTAATGTCACTGTTTGGACACGACCCTGTCCCCACGCAGAGTGGCACCAGGCAGCCTCTACAGCACAAGCTTGGGGTTTGCCAAGGCAGAAGTGTGAAACCAAACCCCCCCTGAGGAGCAAAAGGAATTTCTTTCTCATTTTGATTTGTAAATCAGATGTCGCTTTCATGCTCTGAAACCGCTGAATGGATTTTCTTCAGCCTCCTCCACATGCACAAAAAGTCACCTTAGGGCTGAGAACAAGCTGAAGAAATTGCTCTGTAGTAGAGGGTGCTTTTTTTTTTCTCTCTCTTTTTTTTTTTTCCTCATCTCTTCCTTTTCCGATTTGAAAAGTTAAAAGGATCCTAAAATAGCAGTTGAGAATTGGATTAAAGGTCCTGCTGTCAACTCCCGGCTGCTGCTCCAAGTCTGCAATTACCATTTCTTAAGGTGCTTGGCTCCCGTGCTGCTCGCAGTTCCAGGCGCAATAAGTTTTACTGGAAAGAAGCACGTGGCCAGGCTGAGATCCACCTGCAACGCTGTGGAAATCTCCAGTTTGTCCCACCACAATAGTTGGGAGCCGCATCCTTGTCTGGTCAAGGCCAAGCTCTAACGAAGAGCAGCCTCGAACATGGAGCTCTTGCCGGATGCCTAATGGTAGCACTGGCCTTACGGGGATGTTAATCAATGCTCTCAACCAATCGAGCTGATTGCAGTCCAGGATGAACCTATCCAAGTGGATCGGCTTCTTGGGAAATGCTCTTGCTGGCAGAAAGTTGGCCAAAGTCACCAGCTCCTGCTCGTGCTTTTAATCTTTAGTGACCTCCATGCATCTTGATGAAACCTCTTGCACGAGTACTGCTAACCTGAGTACAGCTTAGCCGAACCCTGTCTTGGCATGGGAGGAGAGCAGAGGAGGCTTTGAAGGTGTACAGATAACAGATTTGGTGCATCCAAGAGTCCTGGAGATCAACAGGAAGCCATCCCAACCTCTGGAAGCAGCTTGGTGAGAGCAGCCCTGCATGCACAGGAGCTGGACAGGCTCTGCACAGGGTGGTGCATTAGTTAGCCTGGACCACAAGTTGTTTTAACAGAAAATCATATGCTAAATGAGGCACCGGGAAACAAATTGTGTCGTTGGCTTGGCTGGGGGGCAGCACAGGCCACGCTCACCAGCCCGAGGCTGTGTGTTGAGCCAAGCAGCTCGTCACCAAAGCAGAATGCACCCGAAGGACTTTCCCCCTGGGAAATCACATGCAAGGTCAGTTAAAGCCCCCTTGGGCAGCACAAGATGTTTTGGGGGGACGGAGCTGCTGGGTCGGGTGCCAGGCTCAGCAAGGACAAGCATCGTCCTCCTGTGGCCGGAGGGGATAAAGCAGTAACGCCRTCTGTGAGTCCGTCCAGACTCCATTCAGGTGCATTCCTCCAGGCCGGATAGGTGACCACCTCATTGACCTGAGGTTAGAGATCTCGGCACGGACAACCGCAGAGCTGTGCGCCTTGGTGCCCGCAGGAGCAGGGGCTCTGCCAGGTCCCCGTGCCTCATCGTGTGCCGCTCCACGCCAGCCTGCTGTGCCCACCGAGGCTCCCTTCGGCTCCCAAAGCGCTTCCCGGTTGCCTAGCGATCCTGGCTATATTTTATGAGGTCTTGTTCCAGACCTACGTTCTGCTCATGCTGAATCTCAGCTCCAGCCTCTGGGAGAAGCGTTGGCGGAGGCCCGAGGTAACGTCCCTCCGATTTCTTGCTGCCCAGGGGATAGCAAAAAAAAAAGAATAGAAAAACACTGAAAAGCCACGATGAGTATTTAGCAATAAGGTCTTAAATTGTGTCTGCGCAAGCCAGCATGATCCTGGAGGAGGGTTCTGTCCTGCTGAGCGGCTCCAGCAACACCAGCATCGTCCCTGTGGTGCGGAGCAGATGCCACCAAATCTCCCCCCACCCTGAGCCAAGCAGAGCACAAAGGCACCAAAATGTACAAATCTGTTCAAAATTGCATCCCCTTCCTCCCTCGCTCCTTATTCCCTGCCAAAAGTATAACCAGGAATAGATGAGCCCTTTGGGACTGGATTGTTCTTTCCAAAGGCTGCAGCATTCCTGGTTTTATTTTTCACTTTGGCCACTACAAACTTTGTCTGAGATCTATGCTTTCTATAAGTTTACTTTTAATATTATTTTTCCTTTAATCCTGGCTTTAAGTGGAAAAACAACACTCTGAATTTTATCAAAGATTATGCCACAATAGTAACCTTTGGCTAATATAACCTCACCATCAAACTTTTACATGATTATTATTTTGTGGATTATTTTGTTGGATGACTTCTGGTTAAATTCAGCAAATGCTTCGTTTCTATAGAACTTGTATTTGTTAAAGAAAAAARATCAATAGAAATGTTTTCATGCCTTCTTATTTCTTCCTTTCTGCTTTAGGAGGTTTCTTTTTTTTCCTTTAATTTCCTGGGCACATTCATCCTCTCCTGGCTGTGAAGCAAGTGCGTAAGCATGTGGAAACGAGTAAGTGAGAAGGACTACAAGCAAAAGGGAAACCTAGTCCTTTTTTTTCCCCTTTTTTTTTTTTTTTTCATTATTCAGGCTGAAGGGCAAGGAAATTGGATTTTKAGGATCCTTTAAGTTTTAAACCTGTAAGATATTATTAGGAGTGTAAGTAACTAAAACTGTTATACTCGTGGTTTGCTAAAGGGGACAGCGTGCCCTTGAAGTGAGGAATAATCCTGCAAATCTTGCCTTTTCCAGCCCTCGCAGCAGATGCCCCTATTGCACCCACGGATCCAGCGTGAGCAGCCGGAAGGGGGAGCGCGGAACAGGCGGAGAGGAGAYGTCACCAGCTCGGCCAGGAGCTCAGAAGGAAGGGGGTTAGTGCTGTGGATGTGGAAGGGTTTGCTCCGGGTCACGAGTGTCCTGGTGAYGGAGCAGGATGATCCCAGAGGACCATCCCCAGGAGCTCCTGCTRGGCTGCTCCAGGGATGCTCAAGGTCCGTGGAAAGCGGATGTGGTCTTTGCTAGTCCCTGCTTCAAGAACAAGCTGTAGGCAGCCGAGCCCTAGAAATAGGTCACGGCAGCTTTGGACTTCCCAATGTGATGCTCTGCAGCAGCTGGAGACAGCCCTGGAGGGGCTCTGTGGGTCAGGCCAGCGGTCAGACAGCAGAACGGACACACARATGTTGGCTTTGACTTCTCGTTTCTCTACCCACCGTTCTCCCGCGCAGACTCGCGAGCATGTCCTGCAAATCTTCTGTATCCATACAGCCATGGAGGCTCCTTCCTGATTCCGGGAATACATTTAACCTCGGGATCCTGGAAGTTTGCAGACTGGGCAGTATGTTAGGCTCCCTACACAAGGATGTGGAATGAAGGCATAAGGATTGGGACAGCAAATGTTTGGGCCCTGAGTTTTCTGCTTAAATGTTTTGAAATAATACATGGCAGATCCTGTAGTTTTACTGGATTCTCTCATTCCTTGGGCATGTTGTAAAGYGAGATGCTCAGATCAGCTGCTTCCAGCCATCCAGCCAGGCGTGTGGCTTGTGTTCAACAGCAAACGGGCAGTACATGCTGCATTTGCACATAAAAGTCCCTAGACATACTCCTTTTGGATTGAAATTCATCATGTTTAATATAAGACCTTATACTTATCAGTTCTGTTGGTTTTAGCTGTTGGGAAATATGCTTTTTTTTTTTTCTCTCTCTCTCTGTTTGCATTGATGGAAAGTCAGAAAATGAGATCATTCAAAAATGACTAAAAGCAAATAGGTCAGACCTGGCTTGTTATATATATTTCACCAAGGCCTCAGTTTCGAGCCAAATGGAAAGTTAGTTAGCTGGGCAGGTTTAAAGCTGGCAGCCCACATGGCAGCGTAAATGTTGTGAATTATTTTAATGGCAAGCTGGGAAATGGTATTGCTTTTGTAAAATTATCTTGACAACAAATGGTCTTGTTCAAGGCTCTCAAAATGGGCCAGCATACATCAGGCAGTCCCTGGCACGGGCGCTAGCARAGAGAGAGAATATCTGCATTGGGAATGAGCAGATCGCACAGTATGTTGGAAGCGGCAGAGTTTGGGCATCAGATGTTCCGAGGTCTTTATTGTATTTCGGAGAACGTACTGTGAAAATACATTCTTGATAAGTGTGATCTGCAGGAAAAATAAATAAAAATCCCTCTGTGAAACTTAAACTGTGATGGAAACATTTGCAGCATGTTGCAGTAAAACAAGCTCGCAGCTGATTTAGAAATGAAGAAACAAACATTGCTGCAAAAGAGCAACGTCTCCGGGCTGCACCGTGGGCCCTCGCCCAGTCCCCCCGTCTGCCCACCCTACATTTCCCCAACACATCAGCACAGCAGCTTAGTGGTCCGAGGAGAAATGGTTTTGTGACCTCTATCAAGCGTTGGCCGATGTGGGTGCTCACGCTACCTTTCTGAATCACCAGTGCTGYTTTCTTCCACCTTCTGCTGATTAAAAGCTGTGCAGAAAAGGAATGAATTCCCCTAGGTATCACTTCTTGCACGAGTGGGCCCTTGCAGGATTGGGATGTGATAAAGGCCTATTTAGTCTCACTTGCCAGAATAGCAAGAAAAAGGCATCTCAAGTGCTAGAGCAAAGCAGGATTTAATTGCACAAATCAGGCTTTTTAAGGTAGGTACCATCCAGCAGATAAATGCAGAAATGTACTCTTTTATCACCACTTTTCTTTGCCAGAATGTGTTTACCCAGTGCAATGGTATCTGGGTGACCACAAAAACCCATCACGTTCCTTTGCCCACAGCTGATAGCACAAAGCGGATTCCTGATGTATAACAAGGCTTTTGAGGATGACCCATTGCCAGATGAATACATGACAAGAAAAGTCAAGTTTTTGCASCGCTCTGGATAACGCTGAGTATATTCCCGTGCTCCCATGTGCAGCTTCCCAGGCTGAGCCAAGGGACCTCATGGCAGAAGGATGGGGCCACCTCAGGCTGGTCCCAGCCCCAGCATCGCTGTCAGCTCCTGGTATCAGCCGGTGGCTCTCGGAGAGCCTTAGACTAACCAGAAACCCACATTTCTAGTGCCAGTTTTTCTTTGGATGAGGCACATCCTGCCTGGTTTAGCTTGGCCTTCTCGTGTGTGCATGCTCACTGGTTTGGACCCACCTCGTGTGCCCTTGAGTGGCTGTGTCTTGATTTCTGGGCGCTAAAGTTTGCTGATTCTGACCAATTTGGGGGCAAGATGGGATCTGGTGCATCTGAGTGCAGCAGAAGCAGCACTTGTATCCAAGAACATCACACAGCAGCCGTATTGGTGCGAGAAGGAACCAAAAGGGCCACAAAATGAAATCTGCTACTAAAGACAGCATCTCAGGCATCATTAAACATCACACGGATGATGCTCCGGGAACAGGGATGCCAATTAACGCYGTGGTCCTGGACTAATTCCAGCTCCTTTAATTACAGCCCTCGCACCTGACATTTGCTCTGCACTTTTCACCGATTACGGGATGTTCTTTTTCCTTTTCCCCCCATTTTCTCCAYGCCAACAGGAGCAACCATGGATGGCCCCAAGGTCTGCAGATGCCTCCTGGTTTCTGGCTGCTGGGGAGGCTGCACAGCCCCATGTGTCCCACGTGCAGGGAACGTGCCCCGTCAGCCCGCGTGCCTCCACCATGCAAGTAACCTGAATAAAATAAGAATTAGAAAGAATTCCAAGTAAGGAATAGTCATACAAGGGCCTGCGGCTAAGGGGAAGCATCAGAAGAGCCAGAYGGGGTGGCCAGGGATATGGGGAGGCCGCTGCCCCATCACTGATCTTGGCTCAGCCCGAAAGAATATGAGGGATTTGGGGGGTGGGAGTATTTTAGGTATTTTATTATTATCTTATTATTATTATTAGGTATTATTTTATTGTTATTATTATTAGGTATCTTTTTTATTAGGTATTATTTTATTATTATCTTATTATTAGGTATTATTTTTATTATGTATTATTTTATTAGGTATATTATTAGGTATTTTATTTTACTTTATTTTACTTAGCTTGGTTCATTTAGTTTTTTCCTGTGTTTGTTATTTCTTGCCGATTTGTGACTCTCGCTGCTAGCGCCGGCGCGCGGAGCACGAGGCCCCGTTAGCCCCTCGCGGCCCGC